>UYYF01000074.1:0-51228 GCA_900618365.1 Thelazia callipaeda
ATATATATATAAACCACACTTGACAATATTAAGAATATTTTTGTAAAAAAAAACTTTGATTTTAAGAAATCATTAATGAAGGAAGAATAACTACAAGTATGATCGCGACGTTTCAGTTTTGTCTAAATAATAACTGGTCTTTGATTTAAAATGAGGAAAACCCATACGAACAAAATTTCTTCTTTTGGTAAACTGAATCTTCAAACAAACAATTTAACCGATACTAATCAAAGTCGGACATTATATATGGCAATGAATGTGTATAATTCTAGTAGTCATCTTAATGAGACTACTCTTTTCACAATGTAGAGGTTGAGATATGTTGTAAAATCTTGTATGTGTGAAAAAGTGAAAAAGAATTAAAATATGATTATCGCAAAGTGGTGTTGTGTGTAGTATTAAGTACATACAGTGTTACTGTTCGTGTATTTTTTCAGGTGATTCTGCCATGGTGGTTATTTTTAGTTCTTCTTACTAGTGTAATTTCCACCATCTAATATTTTATATTGAAGATGCCGTTGATGGTTGTGTGTGGAAACCCTTCCTCTGGAAAGAGCACTGTTACTAAATACTTTTGTCAGTATATGAAATCTAAAAGAACGCAGGAAGTTGTGGTAATATCTGATAGTAATAATGGTTCATTTTCTCGGACAGTATATAATGATTCACGCTTGGTTTGTTACCTTGATTTCTTGCCTTATTGATTTCATTTCTCAAGTTTAGTTTCATATCAGTGATATATGCTGTAGTTTGCAATTTTATGGTAGATATTTTTTTCTGTCCAAATATATCAGTTGTATCTTCATGCTACATCAGTCATCACTCACTGAATTTGAGCTATTGAAATTAGGAGGAATTTTTGCAATTAGTTGCTTTAAGATCTCTGAGAAATAGTTTTAAAATACCACTCGTTTAGTTTAGGAACGAGACCATCGTGCAGTATTAAAGTCAGAAGTACAACGCTTGCTTTCATCTAACTGTCTAGTCATCTGTGATTCATTAAATTACATTAAAGGTATTTCTCATGTATATGCGTTTTTGTGCTACTTATTTTATGAAATAGTTCTTGTTTGTGTTGTACCAGAATATAGGTTTTAGATACGAACTATTTTGCATGGCAAAATTTGTGCGGACAACTTTTTGTGTTTTGTATTGTGAAGCTAACGAAGATATTTGCCAGCAGCTTAATTTAAAGAAAGATGAAATAGAAAGGTATGTTTTTTCTTAATCATTTGAAGAGGGATAAACTTCTTGATTAATTGGGAGATACTTTATATTTTATAGTGGACAAGTTTACGCTGAATAAAGGCCTGAACATAAAAAGTAGAGTAAAACAGCGTTTAATGAAAAGCATAATTCATTCCAAAATCTCCTTTTTAAAAATAGAAAAGAATCTCATGAACAATCTTTGCATCAATTCATCAGTTACTTTTCTAATAAGATTAGATCAATATTTCTAGACCTGATTCCGAGCTAAAAATTTTAAATCTTATTGAAACTTCATTGTAGATATGCTTCTGATCAAATAACTCAATTAGTCGTGCGTTTTGAGAAGCCCATAACAGCAAACAGATGGGATTCACCGCTTTTCACGATCAAAATTAAAGTTAATGATGAAATCCATGAAATGCTTAACAATAATTCTGAACATTTTTTGGATGTTTGTGGACCCAAAGGCGAACATTTAGCATTGGAGGATATTTGTTTCTGGTTATTCGAGGTTAGATTTTTGGTGCTTGTGATTATTAGTACTTTGAATTATCAGTTGTTGAGGGATGTACTCCATTTATAGGGTAAAAAATTAAAAGCTAATGAAAGTACTCGAACTACGCCGCTAATGCCAGCTGATTTTTTGCACACTCTTGATCGTGTAACCCAAGAAATCGTGGGAAGTGTGCTTGAGCAACAACATTTTGCTAGACCGGGTGACACTTTCATCGTACCAAATTGTGCCACGGATGATGGAAAGGTTGATTATAACTATTTCTTTGTGCATCTGTATTTATTATATTTTTCAGGTGCAGCAGTCGTATACCGTTATTTTGCGTTCAAAATGTAGTAGTTTTATAGTAGTATTTTTATCTGTGTAGCGTTAGAAGATGAAATCATGAATATGTGCGGAAACCTGTTGTTGTTGACTGCTTTCTTATGAAAAAAAAGTTTGTAATTAGTTAACGAATTTGTGCTCAGACTATCTTGCTTTGAAATTTACTTCGATGATACTTGCATGCAATCTGCTGGAGGTCATGAAAGCTATACTCTGAAGAATTTATTGATTCCTATCATTTTCTCTTGCTCACTCTACTAAGAAATAGTGTATTCTTTTCCTTATGTCAACTTACAAGTTTTAATTTTTTAAATCTTCAGATATTAAGTTGAAGAGTTATTGTATTTAAACAATTTTTCACTTTCGATAATATGTACCATACTTTCATACTGTCAGAACTGCTTCTTGTCAGTAAGCTGAAAATTGTGTCTCCTTGTTTTTTAATTTAATATATATTCTTTTTAGGTTCTTTTTATACGTCAGCGATCTTTTGCTGAACTTTCAAGTTTGCGACGACAATTCATCACTTCTATGAAAATGCATCCAATAAAAAGTGTGCCCAAATGTGCAATGTTGTTCGTCGATTATCTAAACACTAATCAGTAATTATTCTTTTTGTAGCTTTCTGAAATATAAATTATATTTTTGTGCCGGAAAAGCAATGTTTTATGTGAGTTATTTCAATAAATCGCGTTTACTAATGTAATATGACTACACATACGTAGCAGAAGTTCAAATTATTGTCATCTACTTCGTATTTTGAATCATTAAGCCACTCCTACTGTTAGAAATTTGTATAGCTAGAGTAAGCGTAGTTCGCACGTACTTTTTTGTTTCTATCACGAATGCATCGTCGCTTAATTTTATATGCAAAAGAATAATTTTTTTTTGACGGCTAAATCAGGTTCTGTTACAGCTTATTTTTCATTCACAGTTTTCTTATATTTCTCTATGTGGTTTGTGTTACTGTTTCAGCTGTATATTCTTTAAAAGTCTGTAATTTTTCCCCTTGATCTTTAGTGGCATCGTTTTTATTGCTAAAAATGTTTACATTTTAGAGACTCAAAATTTGCTAAACTCTGATACATTTCTTGGTGTACATTTTATCTCATATTTGTACTTTCTCAAATGCTTTGCGATAAATTATGTGTGGTAACGCTTTTGTATAAATTTTGTCCTTTTTGTAAATAGCATTGATAGAAAGATATTCTCTTTATCAAATTTTATCATCATTATTGTGTATGCTAGTATAAATCTTTTTTGAATAAAAGTGATGTACTAAAATCTCTTTCAGTTCTATTGATCTATTAATTTGCTCTGGAATGCACTATTTCAACGGAAATTCATATGTCACATTTGATTAAGTCTTTGGTTCACTATATTAGTTTCAGAATGTGGCTAGGTCCGTCTCTTTTAGATTTAGGTGGTCATCGAGGTTTGGATTTGTTCAAAACATTGAGTTTGTTATAGTGAGCTTTACTAACTGCGGTTGATATAATGTGCTTGAAATCCTTCATGGGACACGTTGGTATTTTAGTGATGCAGTGAAGTTCTGTGATGTCCTGATTGCTTTTTCATGACCGACACTTGTAAGTTTTTGAACATACTTCCAAGTGCTTGATTGAGTTCTGAGATCGTAACTGAGTTTCTGAAGTTTTAGTTCTCTTAAATTTGGTTAGGTATTCTTTTGGTAAATTAAGCATTAGTCCTAGTCTTAAATCTCTGACACTGTTCAGAAGTTTTAGTGCATAATGTAGTCCTCAGATTCTGAGAGAAATTTCTTAATACATATACACAGTTCACTCTGGTTGCATTGTACATTAGTTTCTCCAAGGATTCAGCACTACTTTCATTAAATTACTCTGCGATCCGTGATTGTATTGTCTTCATCCATATCACGTTTTCTGGTTTCGTAGTTTCTTCTATTAGTTTAGGCTTGTTACTACCTTTTGTAATGCGCTCTCTTGCATTACTGAAGTGAAAAGAAAAAGTTATTACTATCTTCTGAAAAAAATGATTGGTTTTTTAAACTCTGAAGGGGCTTATCTTTGTTGTCTGTTTTTGAATCACATAGGTCAGTTTTAGTATTTTCTTGTTACAATCGCGCACTTATTTTTTTTTCTATTTCTAGCTGGTTTGTTTCTATGAGAAACGGTTCAATCTAGTTTTCACTTTCAGTTAAACATGTCGCGAGAAGAAACTGGTGAAAACATGTAAGATACTTTCACTTGTATTCTGAGATCACACTTTGAGTTTCAGTTTGATAACACTTTGTAGTGTTTAAATCGCTTTCCATTATTAGGTGATGTTTTTATACTGATATGTATTCTTATTGTCTTTTACCTTATTGTATCACATCAAAATATTCAAAACATGCAGTTTTTCAATTTGTGCAGGACTGTACTCTTTAAGATTGTCACCAGATGCTCATGGTCTTGATACAGCATCCAATTCAAGCTCGCAACTTTCTGAATCAGCTGACCAAAATACGCTCTCATCCTCTCAGCTTTCTGAGGTAGCTGATCAAAACATACTTTCTTCTTCTTCGAGTTCTGCCTCGTTGACTGCAGCACTTCGGAATTTCGATATTGGCAACATTAGTGTAAATTCTATCTTTCAGTACCAATTTCAGAACCTAGTCAATTATTTTTCCATGTAAAAAAAATTTATTGGTATTTGTGAAATTTAGGTCATAAGAGTTTTTGTTAACATATATGTTTGATTATTATCGTAGTCTAATATCATAATCTTTTCGAATGATGTTAAGAATCCGAACATGATTCTGTACTCTAGGTAGGAGAGCATTTGAGGGATGTTCGTGGTCGATCGGAAGAGGATTCAATGTCACAAATGGAATCATATATGGAGTATTTGGATTTGTTAAATCATCGGCATGGTTAATATTTTAGTGTTTATCGCATACAAAGATTTCAGCTGTAGTCAGTTTAAACACTAAATGTACACCACTGATAATGACATCTTAAGCACAAGAACCAGTAACGAGGAGTAGTGCTGCAGTAAATTCTCATTTGGGAAATTTGGGAACTGGTGTTTTGGAATCGCTGTCTTTGCTAACGAATAGCACTACTTTATCATTTGACATGCCATTAAGTGATGAAAATGATGATTATATTGCTGTTGGCACTCGCTCAAATGAAGTGGAAAATGATATCAGTAGCGATTCATCAGTTGAAGCAAATGACTTTGATGATGTTAGCTTTGTCTTTTTATGCAGCGGAATAAGGCAGATTGTTTTGGTCCTGCAAAGCCGTCACAAAGAAGCATATTGTTTCATGTTTCAGGAATTAGAACTAGTACAAGATTTGTATTCTCCGATTTCAAATGATCTTGATTCCACCGCACAAAGAGAACGTGCGCGTCAGTTTTCCGTATTTTTTTAAAATGATATCTGTTTTTACTAAAACTTCTCAGGGATGACTTTCTGACCATGGAGAATCATGTTTATATACTTTTATTTGCTTCAAATTGTAAATAGCTACTTCAAATTGTCATTATTACAAATGCTTGACAATTATTGTAATTTCTTTAGAGTTCTTTGTGGTTCAATAATGCTATGATTTCCTATTTTATAATTCTCGTTTATTAAGAAGAGCAGAGTTTTATGCTGTTTTAGGAAACGAAAGTTTTTTCAATGATAGCGGAGAAATATCCCAAGAAAGAAGTGGTCAAGTGCTTCAATTATCTCAAATGAGTTCGAATAGCACTGTTAGTTTTGAATTTCATATTGAAAGTGAAATATCTTAAATTTCATTCCTTTCGCAGAAGTAGAAAGGATGTAGTTTTTAGATTTATTTCTCTATATTTATATCGATGAAATATCGGTTTATAATGCTAATCTTGACATTTTATGGCATTGTATTATGAAAAGAGTATTCATGAAAAATCGTCAGCACTTGTAACTGTTTAATAGAAATTGTCCTGATCTGCTTTCGTTGCATTTTTGAAGGTTAATGATTATAGGGGCTACTCAAATTTTTTTAAGAAGTAGAGCAAAACTTATCAATAACACAAACTATATGATTCATATACAGGCTGGTAATAATTAAAAATTTATTTAAGATGTGATCTCCTTTCATGTAGCAAAGCAAAGTCAGAATGGAAATTAATGGTGATACTTAGAGAAAATTTAAGGAAACAAGTTCTGCTAAAGAAACCAGCAGCAGTGCTCAGAATTTTTTGTTGCCTCTTGATTCATCATTGTCTATGGAATCTTCACCACAGCCTTTGGAATTATCCTCATCTACTCGTTTAAAAATTTCAGTTCTAAAATGGAATGTTAGTGCTTGCATGTTTATGGTACATTATTAACGCGAGGGGTCCATTTTCTCTCTGTTTATCTGTTGATTTGGTCTTATAGTTTTGAGATTGATTTAAAATTTGTTGCAAAATTTGCTTTGATTGAATGGATTGTTGTCGTAAGTACTATTTTTTAGGTCGCTGCAACATGGAAGTGGACTGCGGGGGATGAAACTTGTGGAATTTGTCGCATGCCATTTGAAGCATGCTGCATAGAGTGCAAAACACCTGGAGATGAATGTCCTTTGGTATGTTCATTTTATTTACTGCGAAATTTTGAGATTAATTTTTGTTTCAAGTACTTTGTTTAATATGAATTATTTAAATTATAGATAAAGCTTCAGTTTTGATCATGGTTTTTGCTATTGTTGTTTTTGCAGGCTATCGGGGCGTGTAAACATGCATTTCATATGCACTGCATTGTAAAATGGACTGACACACAAAATACAGCTCGTCCGCAGTGTCCGTTATGTAGGCAAGAATGGAAATTTGCAGCTGGATAAAGTCATTTTTTTGTGTTTCATTTGCTGAAATCTGTACTTTATAATCAAATCTCTGCAATGCACGTTTCACTCAAAAGAAAGTAGCGAGGGTACATTTTATCTTCACTTCGTTATGAAAAATAGCTTCTTTGCATTTCCCAGGGTAGTTTTAATTTTTTTTTGTAGGACATTTTCTTCAAAATTTCTTTTTTTGTAGGATTTTGTTCATTTTTCCTAGCTGCGGATATTATTGGATCCGGTCATCTTTGTGACAGGAAACTTGCGGGGAACAAGGTATTCTACTAAATTTTTTTTTCTGAGATAATCTGTTTTTAATTTGAACGGGAGGCATATTCATTATTGATCAAAGTGGCTCTTTTTTCCCTCTATACATGGTTATGGTTCCACTTTCCTTATACACATGGACAACGTTTTTAATTTTCAGTTGTAGAAAGGAATTATGCTTTCCAGAATCTTTGTGCATTCAAGTATTTTTGGTTTTATTTTGTTGCCTCTAAGTTTTCTTTCATCTCTGAAGTTTTCTCACGTTACTCTTTGTGTTGTTCTGGTTTTTGCTTCATTGAAAAGGATTTATTTTTGAAAGAGAAAATATCTTTTAAGTTAATTTTTAATTCAAATTTAATTTTGGTGATTTTTCTGAAAAGAATTTTCAAGGTGCTTGTGAGCGAATATTTATATATGAAACCAGTGATGAAAATTTACTGTTTATCGTTTATGTCTTTCACTCTACTTATTGTGTGAGATCAGATGGTTGTTCAGAACTGGATAACAAGAAGGTTTAGGCTACAGTGCTTTATTTTATTGCATTTAGATTATATTACGTAGATGTAAATTGATGTTAAAAATTTCTATTTATGTTTGTAGTCATTAAGCTTTTTCAAATATTAATCATTAAATTTTTGTTGAATTATCAATTTATGAGCCTCATGATATAAAGGTTTGAAATGTACTCCAATGTTTCAGCTTGAAAATGTTGTCCAGTTAGGGGATGTATGACATTTAATTTCTGCATATCTCTGATCACATTTTTTATATGTATGCTAATTTTCCGCGACATGTTTTCCATTTATTTTGCTTTTTAAAATAATCTTCATCTCCTCGCAATTTGCGCAATGCAAGGTGGTTGGGATATGTCAAATCGCCTCGGTATTCGAGGACGTTGGGCTTTGCTAAAGCATGCCCGTGTATGTTAGCTTGCTATTTTCTCAAATTACGGTGATTCTTCTGTGATGTCCGGCCCCTACTGCACAAAGTAGGGATGTTACATCTTAATTAATAATTCCTTATGTGCGTATGACTGTAATTCACAAAAGATTGATAATAAAATTGGGAACGTCTGTTGAATGTGGATAATCCGAAGATGTGGTTTATATCCGGTAGGATTTCGTTTTTCATGTTTTGTGAAGTCGCACCTTCATATAAGATCGATTAACTTGGTACGGTTCTGGTAAAATGTAATTCAGTTTTGGGAACGAATATTATTTATTCCTACAAAGTGCTGCCTCAAATCCACTCCGGAATTCTTTTCTGTTCAACCCAAGAGGTAGCTTATGGAAGTTATCTCTGGTCAGACACTTGCATGCATTTGAAAACATTCACACATTGCTGGCTGAATTGACTGGTGTAGAGATTATATCCCAGTGAAACTAAGTGTTATAAAGTAGAAGAATTGCTTGTGCCACCAATTAATTTGTATTTAGTCTTTCAAGTTCCCTCAATTGTGGGATGGTGGGGATATTGATTTCCAAAAATTGATAAAGTTTAAAAACATCTTGTCCAAGCTTAAAAACGTCTTGTTTTGCTGTCGATACATTACTGCACAAGAACTGGCTATCTCAAGGATATGTTAGTAAATTGTTAAATACTAATATTCTAGCAAATGTCCGAAGAGTACCGTAGCTCTCAGAATGTTGGCAGCGTGAGGTGTCCTAGCAATGAATTTGTTTCTTGTGTCAGTAGTTGCGCGCCGGGAAATGGTTAGTTTTGTTTTATCGAAACTGCGTTGTATGTTGTTTTAAAGGAACATTTTTGAATCATTGTTATTTATCTAAGATTTGTTGGGTTCAGAAAGTGTGCTTTACAGTACAAAAAATATTTCAGATGAAGTTCTTCCGATGGATGCGGAAGATAGTCTTCCGATGTTCCCCGCTTCCAATGTCAGGGCTAATTCAAGCGAGGCTACTGTGAGTTGACATAATTTGTACAATCAGCAATTAGTGAAATTCTTCGCTTAACTTGATTAGTAATGCTTGTTTTTGATCACAAGAAGTGAAATTTTCCCTTCAAAACAAAATTCCTTTCATCAAGGATGGAACAGGGATAATATTTCATCTAAAAATTGCCTCGTTGATTGAAATGTTTTGTTGTGCTTATTTCATTTTGATCAAATCAATTTTCCGTCACCTGGTCCGAATTTGAAGTGTTTGCGTAAAGAAAATATGATTTTGATCTTTTGTCATCATCTTAGTGCAATGCGGAAATGCACATTAATAATAACCTTGTACGCAAATCCGCCGCAGCAGTTATTGACTTACGTCGCTTTCTCTTTGTATGCACAATGTATGTATCGTTCAGGCATCTTCACCACTAATTATGAAACTAAAGTCATTTGAAAATCGCGAACTTCAGCCTAACGAGAATGATGTTGATGTCGATTTTTTTTCTCAGTTGCTGATTTTCTATATGATCAAGGAAGATTGGACCAAAGTCTGTGTCTTTTTGCAAAACAAATCATCATTCTTAGACTTCCATCTATAAATTTCATTTCTGCTAACAAGACATATTTTATTGAGTTTTGTATGGAATTAAAAGCGAAGTAGAGATATGATGCATTTTTGTTGGGAATCATGAAACATAAGGATAACAACAGTTTGTTGGAAATAAGAGGAAACCGCTTTTGGTGCAATTTTACATGTTAGTGTTGCGTCACTTTCACATTCTTTATTGTTTCAGGCTCGTCAATGTCGCCTTCGTGCTGAAGCGTCGGTAACGAATGCCAAAATGAATACTCTCCTTCTTATTTGCCGTCATCTGGAAGAGTGCAATACTGGAGCTGCGCTTCACCTAATAAAAAATGCGAGTTTTGATTGCCCAATAAAGTATGCTTTGTTGCATCATAGTAGATATTACCCGTATATCTTCCTTACGTTTATTTCTTTTGAATCTAGTGAACGATCCCCAATTTTCGTAAAGTATTTTGATATTCGAAGAAAAAACTTTGTTTCCAGATTTATGTGAAAAATTTACTGGAGACATTTTGTTTTTCCGAGTGTCATTGTGAATTTTTATTGCAAAGTAGTACTAAACAATTTTTTCTGTTTTTTATAATTTTTATCATAACCGATTTATTCAAAGGGATCTTATTATGGAATTAGAGAAAGGAATCATGTTATCCATATTGCGAATGGTTGAACATGTGTATCTCAATATCGAAGCAGTAAAGCTGGCGGAAATGTTCGATGCTGAGTCGAACGATGAACTGCAAAAAGTTGGTATTTGGAAGCATTTTATGTGATTTATTAATTCAGTGTTATATAAAGTGATTCAAGAAAATCCCTTTACATCGTTGTTCAGTTCTGAAAGGTCATTATGTCTAATAAGTTTCATATTTTATTTGCTTTAACACTGCTCTCATCATCATGTTAGGATGCGAACATCTAGTTCATGTCACATTTTTATATCAAACTGTATTTTTTATATTGTATCATTTTAATTAGCAGATACTTGATGAAGTTGGCTGGGTGCAAGAAGATGGTTACGTCATTCCAAAAATGACTTCTGAATTGAAGACTAAACTCAGTGAATTGGATCCTTTACATCAAGGACGAGTCTCACCAACATTCAGCAGTGTAAATAAAAAAAAGGTGAAGGAACCAGTTGACATCAATAAGCTTGTTGAATACGCCACGTTCCTTGAAGTTGACACATAAGAGAGCATATTTTCCTCTTATTATGTGTTTGTATTCTTTTGGAAAATTGATTTTTTAATGAGACTGATATAATTTAGACTATTTTTCTTGCAACTAAAGGAATATATGCAATGACTGTTTCAAACATAAGGTTTGTATTGTAGTAATTGCTGCAATTTCTACACGTTAAAAATTTTTGAAGAATTTTCTGTGGTTCAACAGAGCTGTGCTTTCGGGTTGGCTATTGCACTAGAAACTTCTTTTTATCATAAATGTCCACCTTTAATTCAAAATTAGACTATCATTATAAGAAAATACATTGTATAAAAACGAACGTTTGGCACTGAAAACTATGATTATTTGCGACTTGTCTTGTATTTTTTCTCTACTTGATTTTTTAACTCATGGGTTTACCAACTTTGCATGAAAAGAGCTTTTGTTTGTGAAAATGTGATGCGAGCCACTATATTATGAGGGTTTGAAATTGTATAATTTAAAATCTGTTTTCTAAAATTTATCTAATAAAATATTTCTTTGCTTACTAAGCACAAACCACGTTTTGCTGTTCCAACAGACAAAAATTTCTTGAACCTTATGTGATTAGTGTATCATCATCATCATATATATAGAAGTTAATCTTTTCTGTCTTATTAATTATGACACTGGATCGTGTGTCGGCCTATTCTCACTTATCTTTATAGCTGTTTTTATTTGCATATCCACTCTGATCCCAACGTTCTCATTCGCGACGTTCTTTTGAACAGAATGGCTGCAAATGCGCGGGAATGCTTTCACACCATACTTGTTACAGAGTTCCAAATGGATGCATCGTAGGGTTTCATTGTGTCTTCTTCTAGTATCGTCATATAGCATTTTCTCGTACTGTGTTGCTAGATAGTCCACCATCTTTACACGTTCTCTACAATGTTGGCCTATATCTTTCTCAGTTCCGAACATATTTCTATTATGGAGATGGCAGTATCGTGTTTCATCTTCCGGACTAATCTTTCCGAACCGACACTGATGAATCTGCTGTTGAAGCTAACTCATTCCTGTGTATCTTGTATAGCTTTGTATGACGGATTTTCCTTTCTGTTTGGCTGCAAAAAAGCGTTTTCTGGGCTGCTGTTTGATTTTTAGCGGTTGTATTGTCTAGGAGGTTGTATTTAGTCGCAAAGTAGGGTACAATAACTGCGTGTTCTTGATGTGATCCTTCTTCTGCTTTAAAATCGTCATCCTCCTGGTAGATGTGGATTCGATTTCTAGAAGTACATTTTGAAGCTGCAGAAGAATTAGCTTATTTCTCCGTCCAACATTATGAAGTTCACGTCCTGGCTCGGTCCATTGACAAGTACAGTCCCTATAAACATACAGGTTAATTATGTATTCCGTTAGTAACTGTCTGATATCATCGTCTATAGTTTAGAACTCTTATGGTTCCGGTATCAACACCCCAACGTTGTAGTTTATTAAATCTTATGACCTGTTCATTTACTATTTTGATAAAGTTCTTTTTCGTGCAGTTCAATCTTTGCTTTCTTTATCGAGCCTTCACGAGTAGGTGCACTAGCCTTTTTATTTTCCGCATCCTCTTTATCTTATCTCACGACTCTGGATCTTTTGCATCATTACCAGGTACTTGTGCTTTACGTCCAGATAAACGTTAGACTTGTGTAGTGCATTTTTCTAGAAATAGGCGTCATGTGTTTTGGCACACTTCGCTGTCTCTTCTAACAACCGCTGCATGTTCTAGTGATCATAGAATTCGCTTGCTCCTTCGTTCTTGGGCTAAATCATACACATCAATTTCTCGGAAAATGAGAAGCGACATAAAGGTCATCCTCCTCTTGGCATCCTCTCGAAATGGTCAAGAACCGCCTTCAACACTTCGCCTGGCCAGCTACGGAACTTTGATTCCATGGCTGAGTGCTTCGAGTATATTTATCTTGCTGCTTCCAGTACACTGGCGAAGTGTTCTCTCACATATTTTCTGAAATTTTCTACTACTTTACCGTTTTCCTATTGATTTCTAATATGAATTTAGATGCTGTTTTTTCCGTTCGTCCTCCATTCCCTTGTCAGACTTCTCTATCCAGACTTCAAATCAACACAGCATTCTTCTTTGGGCTTTCGAACTCTTTTCTTCCTCTCTGCTTATCCTATGCGTATCTCTTTTTTTACTTTTTTGCCATGATTCGTTTTCCTTCCTTCAGAAGAATACAACAGGAAGTTAAATGGGCATGTTCGCGAACTACAAGCTTCTTGCAATCAGGAAGAAGTTACGGTGCACTTATGTTCAGTGAAATGCAAAAAATTGCATCCAAAAGAACCTTGTTAATTCGTCTAAAAATAAGTTTTTTAAAGTAATAATCATGTTGACGTAAATTTCTGTTTATCAAATTTGCCCGATTGATTGTTGGTCTATAATATTTCCTATGCAAACGTTACTTTGTCCTATTTCTGGAGATTATTTTCGCAAAATGCTAAGCATACTGAACAAGTCCAAATAATTATCTGAATGTGATTTCAAAGAATTATACATTAAAAAAATAGCTAATTATTATACTGAATAATACTATCTGATTGTAGATGGGCTTATGAGGAGCATAGTTTTTACAAGCTCAATTATAATAAAATTTCAAAAATTTACTGGTTAATGACTGACATGAAATTAGACGTGTTTTTGAATTTCTTGTTCACTGTTTGCTGGTATTGGTCTTTTAGAGGAAAAAAAATAATGACCGAAGAAAATACTTGTAAAGAAAATGAAATGATAGCATGAAATAGAGCTAACACTGTATTTTATTTACTAAAGTTGACGATTAATTTTTATATTACCAGGAGCTGAAATTTTATTATTTTCTTTTCTTAGAAGTATTTTTGAGTCAGCTATCAATATATTTTCTAAAATTTACAATATTCAAACTTGGTGGCCAAATTGTGGTCAGTGATTGGAAACATGCAAGTTAAAATGTTAGAAATTCCGCAATGATGTAAACTTATTTTTAAGTACATTGCAGTGATTTAGTTTACATTATTTTGATTTCGTACATATTTAAAACTGTGCAACAAATAAACTGCGTTCAATTTGCAAAGAAAGAAGCAAATGACAAGCAATAACGTAATTATTAGTATTATTTTGAACTTGAAACTCATCACAAAGAAATCAAATATTTCGTCTTGTATGGCGTTCAAAGAGTATGCCATGACAAATGCATTGACAGAATATTTCACTCTCAGCTCATTACTAAAATTTATTCATTGAACTCAACTGATGTGTATGAAGCAAATTGTATTCTGGGCTTCATTAATGTAGTAATTGAAAATTTTGTTTTTTTCTAGGTTATAGAGGAAATATTTCTTTCGTTTGTTTGACTTCGGACTGACTGATAATTATTAGCTATACATGATTCAGTAAACTGCATAGATAAGTTTAAAATGGATCTACTTTTTATGCTTTATGTTGTATTTAAGACGTAAAATACACAAAATTGATCCAAAACTTGAGCAATTATTATAGTTTTGGTTGATTTCACACCCATATAGTTTTGGTTGATTTCACACCCATATAATTCTCATAATTCTAATTTAACTACCGTCAATGCCAGTTTTCCCAGTAAGAAATTCCAAATCATGAATTAAATATAAGTCATTACCGATATTGAGCGTATCATACTATGATTAGTATGAATTTCATTGATACATTAACAGTTACTAAACTTTTATGATTTTGTGTGCCAAAAAAACGTGAAAAAATATACGAGAATACCAAGATTTTTGAACGAGAAATTTAATAAAAAATGATAAACATAAATTACTTTTTGTCATCAGCCAAAGCTGAAGCAACCACTTAATCGCCTTTTAAAATTGTCATTCTTAGAAATGTTTGGACGGGCCGGATCTCCCTTGTAACTGCTATTACTCATTTATTAGTCCCGATTCAAATTCAAATGTGGTGCTCGCTCATATTTTTTATACTTTCTGATTTTTAATAATGCAAGAACTTATCATTTAATATCATTATGCATACCAGCAAAAGCAATTTGTCTTTATATTAATCTGTCTTTCCATTCTCTTTCAACCAAACAAATCGCAAGTACTTCCTGAAGGTTAGTGTTATAATCTCATACAAGCATTATTCGACCCAATTACTTTAATTTACAGATTATTTCTTACTGTATCTGTTGATTATTGCATCACAAATTGCAAAACCTTTATTTACATTCTGGTCAAGAAAAAACGAATAAAAAAATCTACTTCAGTCGCAATAAAAGTTTTGCAAACATATTAAGATTTGAAAAAATGGCATAAAATAAATAAATAAGGCTTATGTCATTATTACAGTTTAAAATTTTCAGTAGAATCTCTCAACGACTGCATGCAAGCAATCTGGGAAGCAGACTATGGTTGTGTTCAAAAAAGCTGCAATAAAGATATCCATGGAAGATATGGTTGTGGCTACTTCCAACTCAACATTTATCACTATAAAGTACTAACACGAGTTTGTTTTAGCAATGCTGTTCAGAGATCTAGCTCACTATCTGCTTCAGAATACAGAAACTTTTGAAAATGTTGTGAGCTTGCTTCTTTACTAATGATTCTTGCAGCACAATCTCGACTATATCTAGACCATACTTGAGTAAACAAAGACGAAAGATACTTGGTTATCAGAGAGCACTTTTTTCCCAACCAAGGACAATAAATAAAATTGAAGCTCTGTTACCAACCTGGTAAAAAAGAGGATCAAGACGAAGAAGAAGCCTGGCCAGAATGTGCTGAAAATTTTAAATGTTCACAAGAATTTTTAGGGGTAGTGGTAATTTTTTCATTAATTTACGAAATTTTCACACTCCCAAGTACACAACAGATCTCCCACGATTGATGATGAAAAATGGCTTTATTCAGAAAGTCAGCCACTATATTTTACAAAATTCATTATTACTGCATAGTAAATTGCTTCAATACTAATTTCAAGTTCAGAATTCTTTGGATAAATATAATCATGAAACAAGGGATTATAAATTAACAATTCTGCTTTATTTTCATTTCCTCAATAAGCAAAATATCACTATCAACGTAACGAAAACAATTTCTAAACAGGACGCTACTTCATAAGCAACACTTCACATCCAACATCACAAACCCTTAAAATACTTTCTTAAATAGGTTTAAGGAAACCGAGTCTTAGAGGTTAAGCAATCGCTATAAAGTGAATGCGAAACCTTGACAAGAATTTATGATGGTGGAGCAAACGGTTGTTGCTCAAAAAACACTTTGTCATACTGGAAGACCGTAAAACAGATATGCCCACATTGTTAAAAATTCGTTGCTTGAATGAAGCAATTAGCTATTTAAATGTCTTTAACCCCAATCGCAGAACGAAACATTCATGTTTCCATTCCATTTCGTCCTTTGTAATTACGGAAGATCCCTCATTTTCCAAAAATTGTTCAATTTTCAGAGAACGGACCACCACTTTCTCAACTATTCCAGTAAAAATCACGTTCATATGAAAACCTTTAACATTCCTAACAACAAACAATGCCTTTAATTACAATAATAAAACAAAATACAGAAGGAAATCGAATCTCAAATGTACAAACAAAACCAAATGGAGTAAGAGTTGGAGTTTGAAAATCAACGGCAGTGAAATAATGACAATGTTCAACAGTTCTACATACATGACATAACAGTTTCTCAGCAATCAGAACCCATCAAAAACTACTTACTGCATTATGAATTAGATTTCTCCTATTTATTACTGCAACGTTGTTTCAATCTTCAGTTACATTTGTGACACAAATTTGGATTGAAGATATGCAATCATTTTAGTGACATTATAAATGCAGCTTTTTCCAATCCCTGGAAATTTCATACCTTTTCCAAACATTTTCTTTTGAATAATACGAATTAACTTACATCAAATGTTGACTTAATAGAAAAAACTACAATATCTTTAAAATCACGAGCTATTACTGGCAATTTCAAATTTTTATTCATGTATACGTTTACGTCAATAGAAAGTATATTCTTTTTCCAGTTTTGACAATACAAAAATAACCGCAGTTACTATCAACGGTGAAACTTTGTGTTTATCACAGTCCGATCCCTCGTCATTATGGGAAATCTGATCACAAATTACAGGCAAGCCTTATAATCTCATGACCTAAATACGTCAGTAAGAGTTATCAATAAAGACTATCAAAACGACGAGGCATATTAAAAAACTCAATAGTCGCAACTTTTGCAGCCTAACTTAATTATCAAAACATTTACATATTCCAACATGCAGATATTATTATTATACTGCCACTTTTAACTGTTTCTGTGATTTTCAAACACCTGACATTATACAAACAACAAATTGGAACACAGCAAACAGTCAACATTTACAATAATTTTCGCATGTATTTTTTTGAATTTAACAATTTGTGATAGTAATACCAAATCTTTAGAAGGCTTAAAACGACCCCTTTGTTAGTAATAAATAATAAAATAATAACATTCGTCAAACCATCCTAATCACTCTTCTTTATTATATTGTTCAAACTTTATATTGTCTGTCAGTGACAGTTTCTTCTATTTCTCACCTTTATTGCTACTAATTTCCAAAATTCCCTTGCTCAAAAACATGCAAGACTGATCAAACAAATTCTCATCGATCCAGTCCATTTTAAAAATATTTACAAATGCACTACACCTACCAAAATTTGGGTCAATTTATCTGAAATTATATGCAGAATATTTCGCATTGATATTATTCACTCTGAAAGATATCAAACTTCACATACAGACAATAGAAATAATTTGCTGCATCGCAATATTGCTCTTAATAACTCTTCTGGACTTCTTATTTCATCTCATAATACTTAGTTCTAGAGTAAATCAAAATCTAAAAAGACAAAAGTGTGTGATTCCTTTGCAAACTCTGCACTCATAAGCAAGAATTATACCTACTTTCAAATATATACAAAGAGGACATTTCACTGTAACCACTGAATCGGGTCAACCAAGATGTAAGGCACAAATGATGCACCATAAAACTTCAAGCTATGTGGGAAACTAACATACAATCAGATAATCTACAAGAAAATTAGATTTTGAGATACATTTAGAGAGAAAAAATATATAAGCCAATACTAGTGCTGCATGAGTACTAATTTTACCAACAATTATCAACAAAGTTATTCAGCATCAAAATGAAACTGACCTATGGTCTGCTTAACAGACGGCATTTACGTATTCGCAATTCATTTAATCTTGTCATAATCTGTAAGACACGAAATTATGTCAAAATTATTAGAAAAGACATGCAATCTCGGAACTTAAAATTTTCAAGATCACGCATGATTATGCACTAAAATAACTTAGACGATGAAATACCCGTCAATAAATAATGAAAGTTATAAATAATACCTGATTTGATTTCTGAATAAGCGTGGATAAATTTTCCTTAGTTTTACTGATTTTTGTATCTAGGTTATTCAAATTATTTGCCAGCAAAGTTTCTTCCGCAACAAGTGCCCACATTTCTTTAAGCTACAAATAAAGGAAAAATTTTCTCTCTGTTGATTCCTATTTATTTTGAACAATAAAAACTATGCATTACAACCTTCCAATATCGCTCATTTTACAAAGAAAATAAAAAACAACCTTAGCATTATCAGTTGTCAAAGTTGCATGGTCAATCTCTTCTTTACTGCCATTAATAAATTCATTTGAATTCTGCAATATCCGTTTTGGATTATGATCAATCATAGCACCTAACACAATACTCATACATGAATAAGCTAATCAAAAAGTCATAGCATAATAATACCATACATAAAGAATAAATAGATTTGCCAAACGTACGTCATACGAGTTCATTGTTCAAACTATCAACTTCTAAAATTAAATATAAATTAAAATACCAACCTTAATGTTTTGAGAACCTCCTGCTGTAAGCAAAAAAGTCGTTTCCACTGAAAAATCTACTGTTTGGTTCACTGGTCTTTCTTTTTTGTCTTTGGTGTCGTTAACGAATTCTGAAGTTTTCTTTGCAAACGTAGGCAAAATAATGTAAATGAATTGAATATGGTGAAATTTATATGTAACCATAACTAACAATGAAAATAACAGACCGAAGCACGAAATGAAGATGACTCCTTTTTAAACGAACATGAAAATAATCTATATCCCTCTATATAATCTATTTCATGGAAAACAAAGAACTTTTCATGGGGTGTAACCAGAAGTTTAATATGCAAGTTTATTAATGAGTTGATTAAGTCTTTCATCAAAGAAAGAATTCAGCCATAACTGGTGAACAAACAATTATTATCTTACAAGAATAAGAATTTACATATATATTTGAAAAGTCTTAACTAAAATCGGTATTTAACTTACCATCATTTCTAATACGTTTAAATCCATCAGTGTTTTCACCGATTACACAAAGCGGAGAAGTATGAACTTCTATAGAATCTTCCTTATTAATCTAAAAGTCCATTTCATCTATTTTTGTTCTTCATTATCCTAGATCATATTTTTTGCAATATAAAAGCTCGTCATATATTCATCACAAATATTAGCATGTATTTGGATATTTTCAATAAATTAATTTTTTTTTGTTTATTCAGGTTTAAAGAAAAATTCGACTACTCATTTATTCTCAAATTATCCTTTGTTACAAGGAAATCACAGAAATAATATACTCATAACTTGATTTAGAAGATATTGCATGAAAAAAATCACATTTCCGTACTTTTCCAGTTGCTGTCTCTTTCCCTTCTCTATCATCCAACGAAATTCTTCTTTCTGTAGCCTGCTCTGCATGAATATTACTTGAGTCGTCAACAGTAGTACAATCTTAAACAGTAGAAATTTAGTAAAAACATTAAAAAATGTTTTCGAAGAACTGAAAAAAACGTGACGGTAAACAAAGTGAGTCCAAAGAAGAACAGAGAGAACAATAAGGAACTATTTACTGAAGATATCTTCGACTTCCCACTGAAGAAAAAACTTTTTTGAGCACTTTTAGAAAATTTGTTGAGCAGTATAGACACATTCACTTACATATATACTATATGGCCAAGTTACGAAGTACAACTATAGATATCTGTTACATAAAAGATAAACAACGATCACATTAATTAGAAGAACCTTGATTAAAATTCGGTAATGCAGTTCGAAAAGCAAAATCTGTAGTTCTGTCAATTTTTTTAATTGTATCAGTCTTCTGAATGTTGTTCGTATAAGATTCCGGTGATGAAACACAATATCTTTCCAAACGATTTTTCAGCATTTTTTGACTTCGATGCTTCATAAATGAGGGTTTGGTTTTCATTGCCAATTTTTCCCAACTGAACTAATTGCTATTATTAATTGCAGACCAGAGAAATAAAATCACGGAAATTTGAAAATTATGTTTAGGTAGTTATATTCTTGAAAAATGCCAAAGTAATAACAATTAATGAAATACAGAAGAGCTTTAAACAACATGTATGTACTAAAACTTCCTATACCTGAAGAATTTATAAATCTTGCTTGAAGAATAGTAAATCTCCAATAAGCTCAAAAATTGTCTCATTGAGACACAAAAACGTATCATTCCAATATTAAAACAAAAAAGGATAAAGAAAAAGAGCTAAAACGTACTCGAAACTGCGATTTCGCATTGTTGTAGACCGTGATAATTTATTTCGAGTCTCAATTTTTTCAACGTTTGAATTTTTTTTGGCAAAGGTAGACGGTATCATGGAAACTGCCTTTCCTATTAGCACCACTGAAAATGTTATCCAAAGTTCGGAATGCCAAATGTGATTTAATATTTATTAAATAAAAATAATTCAAAAGCTTTAGAACGAGAGTTGTAATAGAAAAGCGATTTCGTAATTTAGTTGAGAGAATTGATAGTATCAATGAAAATAAAATGGACAACAAAAGTTTTGAGGAATTAAGAGAGAATGCAGTGTTCTAGCATAAAATAATAAGTGAGTGACAAAAATCATAGCTCTTCATCAAATTTTGTATGTTTTGTGTGGACAAGATAACATGATAGTACCAAAAAAAAATTTGGAGTGATAAATATGACAAAACAAACAAAACAACCTTTCTTTTCCACGTTCATTTTGTCGTCTGATTCAACATCTACGTTGAAACTTTCACCGTCAGCTTCTCTCTCACTCAAACTTCTTGAAAAGGAACTTCGAGAACTTGACTTCCTGATGCATTTAAAACTAGCCGAATTTTGATTTAACGGCAAATTTTGTTTTATATTGCGATGATCTATATAATTCATTGTCTCTGATACTTCAGATGTTGCATGGTCGGGTAACACTAGCTGAAATTGATGCGCTTTCTGTGGAAGAGTCCTCTGTACGATCGTTCTGCAATCAGATAGAGACGAGGAATTCAAGTATTTTTGTAACTGTCTTAAGTAATAATTTATTTCTGCCATATTCATAAGATTACTACAATTATCTAAAAATTATTTTACAACGAAAATATACTAAACTCATGTGGAAATGGAAGTGAACAAGAATTGATGTAGCACACAAAATATAAATTAACCTGACAGGATCCTTCATATCACTGCTACAAGTTTTATCCAAAGAACTGAACAACTTATTTGTTTTCTTAATTTTACGTATCGCAGAAATGCTCAAAGGATTATTGATGCCCTGAATTTGGGTTACATTTATCAAAATTGAAGTTAAATCTCAACACAACTAATCGAGTAAAAAGATCAAAAGCAGACAGAAAACTCACTTTTTTACGAGCATTGGACTCAAAACTTCGAAGTCCGGTGCCTAACTTCTTACAGTTATGTCTTTCTAAATTGGTTATTCCTTGTTCTTGCCCTCCTCCAATAACACTTTTTTTATCCTGAGCACTCAATTTTGGTCCATTACTGCAAATATGACTCAAGGAAAAGATAAAATTTGCTGAATAAAATAAGGGAAAAGTGAAATATACCAAGGACAACCATAGTTTTCAGATACATTAGAACTTGTCGTAGCAACTGCACTCTGTGTTAATCCATCATTCCAGTTATGATTCCAATCTAATGTACTCATTGCTTCAAAGGAACAGTGACTGATCTGAATCGTTATATCACTGAAATAAAATCTTGCAACGAAGTATACTCCAAATATGACAGTAGTCAACGAAGAAAATGATATTTATTCTTGACTTGTATCTTCAATAAGACCAGCAAGACTGCCATTACTTAAGAAGAATGAGTAAAAATAGGAAAAGCTGTGAATGTCTTGGTTGCTTAGAGAACTGTGCTTCAGCATGAATTCCTTTTGCAGTCCTAGTAATAAGTAGCTTAATGAAAATTCTAGAAACCTTGGAGAAAATTGAAGCTCAAGAAGAATTAGTAATCTTGATAACAGCTATCAAGCTAGTAGCTGACTCACTCTGGTACCATAGTATTTAATTCAATCTTTCTTCTATGAACAAACTCAGTTTTAAAAGATGCAGTTTTCAATGCGGCTCTTTTACTGCACAAAGAACCTAAAATGAAACAAAACTTGCTCCTTTTTTTGCTCTTCGTAACGAAATACTGTAAATAACTTAATATCTTCAGAAGATTAATTTAAGATTCGGGGAACTAATGCCCTTCTTCTGGCTGGACCGCAGTTTCATGGCTTCAAGATTTAAGGTCACTATGTGCACTAATACTTGATTCTTGTCTTCATAAATGATTTCTTTGTCCAATCTCATTACTATTATAGCACTTGTAAATGCATGTATGTTGGTATATGTATGTAACAATTATGTATGTAACTGTTATATGTTGGTATATTTATGTAACAGCAGTTTTTATCGTTGCTTGGAACATCTGTACTTTTACTGCTACTTAATTCTGAAAAAAAGAAGAAACTGATAAAATCTAAAAATAAAAAAATAGTTTCTTACACAAAATATTATGTCATTAGTAGACGAGAATAAGTAGACGTACCACATCGCAGTGTCTTTACATTTTAAAAAACTTCAAGCTTACGTTTTTAAAAATTATAAACCATATCCAATTTATAACAGCAGATCATCATTATTTGATCCTAAAGTTATTTTCTAATCAGTTCTACTTCAACCACTAAACTGTAAGATTAAATGAAAGCATATTATGAAGTTTATTTTATGTAGGTGAACTGAGATTCATTCATCCCATACTATTTAGTATTTATGTGATTTTCATTGTGTTCTTGTAGTTAAGATTTCATTACAATTAATTGATTTTATTCACGTTTTCCGCACCATACAAAGTAATACATTTAACTGAAGAACATCATGATCCTTCTGTACAAAATTTATCGTTGTTGATTTATTAAAGCCTATTTGTACACAACGCTTTTTTCTAAAACATTGCAATAATATTGTGTACATGTTTTTTGAAAAAAATGAGCCACATTCAGTTGCGCAATCATTACCCAAAAAATTGAAATTGGGATGAATTAAAATTCGCTTAAGAACAAATTGTTGCTCACGTTTTTACTTAACGTTAAAAACCGCAGGCAAAGAAGATCAGTTGTTACTTTTTCAGTCTTTTAAATGAATACCTAAAATCTCCAAATTGACTTGAACGTGAAAAAACTATTAGTCAGTTTTGCAAACTTAATCATAAAAAAAAAACTTGCCCGAATACTTTGCACCTTTTGACAAGCCATTTGAGGATGATGGAATATGATGGTCAATTTTGAAGACAAAAATCAATTTCAAGCACGTTTTTTTTTGTGATTAAGTGTTTGCAAAACTGACTAATAGTTTTTTCACATTATCATTATAAACTCAAAAACTAAATAAAAGTTAGCACGAGTGTAACTTGTAATTCTGAGAAATCTTTCTATTCATCTTATTTAACTTCTGCTCATTTTTTGAAATAACTGAAATGGATCCGAATGTGAAAACAGGACTGAAGAATCAGGAAGGTGTGAATATTGTATTGTTCGTTTCGAAGTGTGAGGTAAGCAATACTGCATCACAAGTAGACTTCTTTAATTGAGTACACAAAGTAAAGCACCTATTTTTGTTGTTTTTTTGATAAAATTGAAATTACGTCATTAAATTGCTGGCAAAATTAATGCTTATTATAGGTTAAGCAAGTTGCTAGAATACTTATATCTTGAAATTCTTAACAGGTCCGAAAGTAATATCACTAGATGTCAACTTAGCAATGTGAATTTGATTTGCTAATTAAAAAGTATTGATATTTTTTTAGAGAAAAACCTAAAATTATTACTGTGAAATATGATATAATGTTTCCATCTGTTTTATAAATTCATTTTATCAGAAATGTTTTAAATCAAAGAAATGAGAGAAGCTCCAGTTTTGAAGGCGTTATTCATCAGTTTTTTGAAATGGTGAATTTGTCTTGCATAATTTACTCAATCTACAACTTAAGATTTATAATTTTATCAAGCGTGCTATAGATTGTAACTTCCATATGGTGCTTTATATATCTAAATTTTAATTAAATTAGCACTCCTTAGTAATTGTTGCGACTAAGAAAATGTTAGTATTTTTGATCAAAAACCGAAGCACTTGGAATCTGGAAAATTCCAGATATGTATAGAAATTAAAAACCTCATTATTGACGTTAAGCTCTATTAGGCCAAATTCCAAGATACACTAAGAGGAAATTTTTGATACAGTGGAAAAGTAAGAGTGATGACGATAATACTAATAAATATTATTATGTTAAATAAAAATATTTAGCTGCAATGAACTGCAAAAATTTACAAAAGATTTTCTTTGATTCACGCATGCATGAAATATTATGCAGATATGAATCAAGCAAGCATAAATTAGCTGTTGTCACATAAAGGCTAGCTTTATATGAGATAAAACATTTGATTAGCCTTTTATGAAAATAGAATTTTGGCTTTCATTTAAATGACTATACAAGAAAAATTAGCAATATTGATGAGATAAGAACGATGTTCTTTCATTTTTTACTTTTTACTTTTTTTGCATTTCTTACGTTTTCTTCAAAGTGGCAACGAAGTATTTATATTCTTTTTTGATATTATTTTCATCTTAGCAAACTGATTAGTATTTTCATTACCATTTATTGATATAAAACTGTTAGGTAAATGCTCTCATAATGTCTAATTTTAACTAATAAAAAATTGCAATGCTCTATAATGAATTTTAAATGCTTTATTGCGCTAGACATGACTTGGTCGAATAGTAGTGCAATATTTACAAGTGCTTTACTATGATTATAATACGGTCAGCACTCAGCCTTCCCAACTGGTTTTTTTGATGAATGGAAATTACATGTGCAGAAAAACTATAACTACATGAATAATATTTTTTGCACAAACGTTTATGAAAGAATGTTGAACAGGAATATTCAAAAGATATGCGATTCTCTTTAGAAAATATGACCTTTGTAGGAGCATGATAAAAACACAGTAAGTAATGTGGTATGGATATGGAAATAAAATCATCTGTAATTTACAGTAAAAGATAAGTAAACAAATAACTTTTCAGATATTTCAGTCCCAGAAGTTGCCTACATTTCTTCCTAATGAATTTTAAGTTTTAATAGCCTTTATAAACACAAAGTAATCATATTAACATGAAAATTAATGCTCGAAAACTGAAATGGTTGGTATTTTCAATCGCAATCACATCAAATAAACTTCAGAACAGACAGATTTAGTGGAAAGAAAAGATTTTTCTGAATTGCGCTTTTTCTGTAGCATAGAAACTAGCATTAAAGGAAATAGAGAATCATGAATAAATCAGAAAAAAAATGGAAAAAATAGCAGGAAGAAAGAATCATTCGTTCGCTCTAACAGTTCTTTACTTTCCTTTAGAGTCAGTGCTACTTCATAAAATGAATATTCATGTATTCATTTTTTCGATTTTTTGAGTGCTGTCTTGTCTGTGATTAAATTTCCAGCAAAATAATCAAAATGATGGTGAAAAATAATTCTTAAGATAATAGCTTTTATGAAAATTATATACTTATTTTGGGCCTTTTGACTTAATGTATGACTTCAGTCATTTTTCCAGAGACTTAATATTAAATTTGGAAAACGAGATTGGCCTCTTTTCTTTTGACTTATATTTGCATAGCTATTCACCTTCACTATTTCAATTATTCTAAGTCTTTTCTTCCTTCTACGATAGTAATTTCACAGTTGATTCGGCTGCTGTTGAAAAGGTCTGTTGAGATTCAATTTTTAAGTAAATATTATGCCTAATTTTTCATTTATATAACTATACAGTATGACTACGCAAAATTTTCTGTTGGTGACAGTGACAAATGTGAAGCAATTCGCCATTTTGTTCTTTTGAAGAGACATTTTTTCGTCGTTTTTCAACTTCGTAAAATTGGACATGAAAGTAAAAAAAGTACTATTTCGTATGGAAGTACTAACTGGCTTAAAAAGTGGGTAAAAATGATCATAACATTATCTTCAAATCATTAAATTCAAAATGAGATTTATACACTGCTGCTTATCATTCCAGCTGATGAGCTAGCAGATCCAAGAATTTTTTTAAATTGTTACTTTATTTTAAGCTTTTAAATTCAATAAGGTGAGTTTAACTTATAATTATTTGCATATTAAAACTTACATCAGTATAGCTGCTGTCCACTTTGGAGCGCTCTCTACTGTTCATAATTTGCGTATTTTCTACAATTAACTTTGTCTTACGGTTTTTAGGAAAACAACTGTATTGCTTGTTTGGAAAAAACAAAATATAATTCTGTTTACTAAAATTGTTAAATGAATAGTTGTGAATGCGAATAAAGTGCTTCACGTTTACGCAAAAATAAATTTTTGTATTTATGAGAAAAGCAGACATTTCACACTGAAGTTTCTAAGGATGTTTTTCTTTCTGATTTATAGCTGTATTCAACTTCACCACCATTTTTTTTTAATTTAAAAAACTGTATTCGATTTATGCTAAATTCAATCCCCATTCGTATATTATTCTGCATAATCATCCGTTATATGGCTCATTGGTGAACTATTTCTGATTACTGGTTTACTTTTTACTAATAGTTTTCATTTTATTGCCATACCGGTGGCCGCTAAAATTTCACTACATTACTATACAATGAATATTTATAATGAATGCTATGGGATATTAATAAATGAAATTGCTCGTAAATAAATTAATCTGAAGTTACTTAAAAATATTTAATCAAAATTATGCTTTAAAACAATGAATGCAAGAAGTTTCAAACCTATGTTTTATCTGGATATAAGTAAAAATTAGTCAGTAAATATACTAAATTGAGACTAAGTCTGAAAATTTATCTTATTTTAATTACACCTCAGCTATTTTAAGATTTATATTTTGTTATCGATATCCTCCTTATACAGTATTTAAAGCAGCGTATCTTTTAGTTGACAAGGCACAATGCAATAATCACAAAGTTGCATAATTAACATTCTGTAATCAGTACAGCAACATTTTTAATGTTTTTCTTTTAATGTTCAAAATTAATGTAAACAATGTAGTTTATGTTTACAGAAATGTAAACAATGTAGTTTATGTTTACAGACACACTGTCTGTACAACTACAATATGTGTGTATTTAGTGAAAGAGATTGGAAGCGACGACTGATAATAAAAGGCGTGCTGAATTAATTTTCAACCTTAATAGTAGAAAGAAAATTCTAATGGAATTTAATGATTTGTTATAATTAAAAGATTAAGGCTTGAACAAAGTACTATAGAAGTAACGTTTGTCAGACTCTGAAAATGAAAGCCTTCAACTACAATGCTTGTAAAATGACTCTCTGCCTGAAGAAAAAGAAAGATAAAACTAATTAATAACACTGAAAAGGAGGGGAGCGAGAGTGAGTAGAACAATAAGGCATTGCTTACTTGCTTCTTATCAATTGGAAAGATAATTGTAGGAAACAAATAAATAATGATGAAACATTATCATTCTCAGCAGTTTGCATCTGACAATGAAAAGTCAAATGAAAAAAGTTGAAGACAGCAGGGAAGTTTTTGAAGGTAGTTTCATTCTGCTGTCTTTGCTTAGCTTTAAGAGAGATATTTGATGGATTACGAAGAGAGAAATAAGTAGAAAATTATCTGAGCATTTGAGCATACTAACGATTAGCATTACTTTGCAGTATGACTTGCTGTGTTTGATGCCAATACGTTCATCAGTGTTCTTGTTAGTATCGAAAATCGATGTTTTCAGAAGCACATGCATTCAAGAACGAGTTTGCAGTGATGAGGGCAGTTGGTAAAGAGACATGCTTGACAATGTCAATAATTAGTTTCTGATCGATTGACAGTTGTGTAACATTGCAGATTTGCAAACGAGAAATGTTTAGAAGACTCGTAAAAAGAAGTAATCTCACTTCTATTTGGTAATTCTGTAACTGTGACACTTTCAATTATTTTATACTAATAGTTATAAGTATGGATGATTAAGGTTAATATTTCATGATTATGGACATTTTATCACTTTTAATCTTTTCACTTAAGATTCATTGCGAACACAAAAGTTTTGAAATTTTTTCAGCTTTATTCTAACTAAAAAAACTTTAACTTCAAAAAATAAAAATTCAGTAGTAAGTAGAAGGGATCTGTAATGATCTAATCTAATTTATCTTGGGATTGTTGAATGAAATTGATTATAATTTGTGTTGCCAGGAGTTTGTGCTTGAAACTGTAGTTTTTTGATTTTGCATAGAAGTAGGCATTTCTCAATAAAAATGAAATAATCAAATTAAACGAACATATCATATTCATGTCAAGTGGACTGAACTTCTTCCACATTAAATTGTTGCTAAATACTGATGCATATGTTTGGTTTGTTTCATAAATTAAATTAATTGCTGAAGCGATTTTTCAATAACAAGTAGTCTAATAATAAATAGATCTTTTTTTTCCTGATACAATAATGGCAGTTTTTTTAATCTTCCATCAAATTTATATTTTTTCTCTGACTCGAAAGTTTGCTTGAATGCTGTATGCTCCTACGGTTTGCTATTTCAGAGAATCGTCAACTGTAAATAAATTCATATGCGTTAAGCACCAACCCTCATAACCCTAAGCAGATTGAAAATAGAATTACAAAGCATTTCTTGATATCAAACAATAATAAACATTAATCTCAAGGTTTTGGTAACGATGTTGATGAACAAGAGAACGATAATTGTGGCGATTGAAATTGCATGAAATAATGATCCTATTTTATTAATTTTTCCTGCAAATTCTCTTTTAATGTCTATTTTGCTTGCGCAAAAAGGAATCAAATTTTTATGCCATGGAAAATTGTTGATGAAAAACAGTATTTACTCGGTAGAAATGGGGTGACAGTAATTGCTGTTCTACTACTCTTCTCATATCGTTGTTCTATTTTCTTACTAATCAGCTTTAATGATACTTTGCAAGCAGAAGAAGACTAATATTTCTGTGAATGTTTTCTGCTTTTAAACGATCCAATGATACAGAATATTTGCTTTTTCCTCTAATCATTTTTCATCTGATAGTAATGAATTACGTATGCGCATATTTTTTATTTCTATAATAAATTTTAGTCGTATCTTTTATCGTTTATTTAGACTTGATATATTTATTCTTTCTAGTTGTATCGTAAACTAGTTAATAACCAGTAAGGGAATTCTTCATATTTGCACGGCAAATGAATTGAGTGAAAAACTTTTATCGAAAAAAGGAGTGAAATTGAAATCCCTGCTTTATTATTTAGTTATCTTTTAAGAATTGAAATGTTTAAATTAGAAGAGAATGAATGAATTATAATTTTGAAGTTAAAAGTACTAGAAAAGTATTAATTTGAATCAATTTTTTTTCGACATTTTGATTTTGCCATTCTACAATTTCGTTAGAAAATTTCAATGTGCAGGTACTCGCAAATGCAAGAATAGTTCACACATTTTCAGATAGAATTGTTTTTTCTAATTTTTTTCGTATATAAAACGAAACTTTTTAGAAATCATTTTTGTTAATACAACCAGCAATCATGCTTATAAATATTTCACTATCTTCAGTCAGTATAGTATTCTTTTTATTAACTTGAACATAATATTGTTACTTTTTGATTAATTTATTCAATTTTTAAATATCTCTTTTCAAATCTTTTATCGTTCTATAAGATATCGTTCCCATTGTAATCTACAGTGACAGACACAATCGAGGATACAGGGAATTCGCCCGCATAAAAGCAGAACGTTTATCACAGCTCCTTGTGAAGTAAAATATTATCAGTGCAATAATAAGTATCCCACGTTTACGCGTGAGCATTGAGGTTATCTTTACTTTGCCTATTCATAAATATCTCATTTGAAAAATTAATTGGAAGGCATATTGCATCCTCACTCTCAGTTCATTAATTCTGCTTTATAGGATAAATTATATGGATGTATTTGGTTTCTAGACATTTCACTAGTAAGATGTATGGTCTTCAATAGAAGTAAAAAGTACTGTGATTTTTGAGACAAATAAACTACTCTGTTGCCAACGTCTTATGATCTATACCTTCATCTTTTGTAAAAGATGATTAATATTTCATAAAATCTTTATTTACTATCGTGAAATACAATATGTAATCTGTTTTATGTATGAGCAAGAAAGAAGAAAGTCTGCTAGAGAAGTTTCATGAAAAAGTTTGAAGAAAAAAATAGCGAAATTGTTTTCTTCTAGCGTTATGTTGCATGAATGCATTTCAGAGAAACACAATTTTTGATTTTCTAACTTTTATTGATTTCCTCTGTTGCATCATTACAATAAAAATTATGTCATTTTTCAAACATTGATGAATTTTGAAAAACTTGACTAGCTACTGGTTTGAAATTTTTGCTCCTAATTCTTTGTATTATAAGAATTAATTTTAGATGACTGATAACATTTCAATGAACATCTTGCTCACACAAAACTGATGCAACCTTTTTGTTTTAAAGAGCCGACTATTTCTTTTATTACATGATAGCGATTCTTTATATTTTCCTCTGTGCAGGGAATAAATTCTAAAGTTCTAATTATGTGTTGAGGGCTGTCTTGAAACTTTGATTTACTGCTGTTGCATATGGTTTATTTTTCAAAACATTGAAATGGAATTTGAAGTTCGGTTGATTTCTTATCAAAGTAGTATTTGTGTTCAGAATAATAGTATGCTGTATTTTAACATCTGAAATACAAAAATCGATGGGTCATTTTACGATTAAAGAGTTTAATCGTACTGGAGAAATCTGAATAGGCTTTTCAAGTAATTACGGTTTTTAATTTTTGGTTGACCTGAATATATTTTCTGATGAGTAAGAATATACTGGATACGGTGATTGTCATTTTTTTGAAGAATAAAGAATAATTAAAGAACCAAGTTTCGAGAGCGAGATCATAAGTTATTTTTGCATTAATAGGAAATGATAAAATGCATGGTAGATACTATAAATCAATTTTAGATGACTGTGACGAGTATGTCACTTTGACGTCTCATGGTTATTATATTTGTTGTTCCGTGCAGTTAGCTTTAATTCCAAATTGAAATGTTATTTTTTTCAGTTTGAGTATCTTTCGTTTTTACAGCAAAAATGTTTGAAGACAATTTCATTCAAAAATGGTTTAAACACATTTAATTTGTTTAGCAAGTGGAACTCTAAATTGATCAAAGATTTAATTTAGATGTACATCATACAAAATTAATATTTTATTTATGACTGAAATATTTAGAAGTTACTTGTATCATGATGTATATTTAAGACTTTCACTTTTATTGGGACAGTAATATATGAATGATCAATTATATTCTTTAAGTTATTGGCACATCATATTGTAAACTATAATTGAATCATATAAAGCCGAAGAATCAAAATCTTATAATAGTTACTGGAATAAGTATAGAAAAATCATGAATAAATGAATGAATAAAACTTAGGAATAATAGTAAAAACAATCAATCGTCTGTTATCTCTTCGTTTTCAAAAATAGTTAATCATACATGCAGCAAATACTGCTCATTTTTCCTGTAAAAAAATTGGCAGTAAAATGAGAAGTAATTTAAGGAATTAATCATTCAACATTTGCCAACGAAAGTTTTAACAAATTTTAAGAAATGCTCTTTCAAGTATGATTACTGTGACTAGTTCCTTGACTAGAATTATCAATAACTTTTTGACTTCGTGCAAAATTGATATTATAACGAAAATTTCGGGTATTAATATTCAAAATTCATTTCAGTAACTTATAGAGATTACCACAATAAAATTTTGCTCGAACAGTAGATTAATTTGTCCAAATTTTATTCACCTGTACCTCTTAAAAGCATTCAGGTTGCAATTCATATCGTTCACTTGGGCGGTATGAATTGCAGGACAAAACTAATTGCCATTTACTAGAAAAACGTTGAGTCATCGTTAAAAAAAGAAGCTCCTGCTCTAAACTTGTGTTACGGTGAGTTGCATTGAGTGGATATCCTTTCATAGAATTTTTTTCCATAAAAACATTTTATTCTTATTTATTTTTTAAAAGCATGAGGAAAAGACAGATATCTTTATTCCCAACTGCTATCCAGAAAACGAGTGTAGATATTTTTGATGGTAATAGCTCTTTTTACATTCCACTGATTGTAATAATTGTTCATTGAAGACAACAACAGCAATGTAGATCCCAATAACATGCGCGCATGAGTACATGAGTGCTCAGCTGAGCATACGAAGTGTACAATACCCATTTCACTCAATTTTTTCCTAATATCTTAAATGATGCATGCGACTTTACAAGGAAACAAATTACCATCATAATTTGTTTCCTTGTAAAGTAGGTTCGAGTTGGTTTTGCGATTTAACAATTTGGCTCGCTATCAACAAATAATCTTCTCTTCAAGACAGAAATGATCCTGGTCCTACAAATTTTTTATTCTATGTGCAGCCCAGTTCACAACAAATATAAAATAAAAGAATGAAATTAATTTAAAAAAAATGTGCCACTAATTAGCTAATGTGTTGAAACTAACGAAACGACAGAAGTAAAAAAATATGGCAATAGGACTTATGCTGTCAGTCAAACTTCCTTTTGAAATAAATTATAATTATTAATTTATCGTTGGCATGACTTTTCACTCTACTAGAATATCACATTCGAAATATTAAATTATCACATTATACCATCATTTTATTCTAATGTACTCATGTAGGGCTTCTTTTGTAATTTTTTTTGATCACTATCATTCTTATTGTATCAGGTAATAGGATCATAACCCCTGCAACAATTTTCACTGATGAGCAAGCTTTTTCTAGTTTCGAAATGTATTCATTTTGTGAGCAATAATCAAGTCACATGAGCAATATTACAGCTATTAAAGCCAAAACTTATAACCACTAGTCTCTGTTGTTCTTCGCTGTAGGGCCGATAAACAATGCGATATTTTATGTCCAAACAAACTTAAATCTCAAAAAGTTAAAAAAAGCGCTTGTATTGTAGAGTTATAGAAGACATTATAAAGACAGTAAAAACAAGTCGATAACAACTTGCTGATATATTATTTTTATAGTTTACTCATTTGCTACTTTCTTTGTTGTGCTTACATACTCAGAACTATTTTGTTAGTTTTTTTAACGAGTAAGCACTGCTGTTTTAAAATATGGAAGGCTTATGATTGAGGTTTAACCAAGCCTCTTCTTTAACATGATTTATGGATAATTGATAGAAAAAACATTCTCTTTTTTATGATATACTCAAACACGTAGTTAGTCTGTGCTAAAGATTCCGAATACCATTCAATGCAAAGGGTTCTTAATGAGCAATTTTCTCATGCAGATTTCATATTAATTAATGTGTAATTGTCATTGATAATTGATTGATGCCTGATCTGCAAACGGAAACTGATCTCATCAAAAAAGCTCGATGTGAATCTTTTTTTGGTAAATTACCAGTAAACAGGTACAGACTTTGAACGAATATGGGTTTTATTAAAGTGACGACAGAAATGAGAAAATCTTGAAACTGTTCCCACCCAGATTTTCAAAATAAGTTTGATTATTATAAGAGAATAATAAATGCAACTCAATCTCAATGCCATATCTTATTTTTAAAACACTTGCAGAAGTTTTGCTGCTTGATACATTGTAAGTAAATTGTAATATTTTTGCTGTAATCTTATGCCTCAGAGAAATGACTTCTCTGCACAAATAAAAATATCGCAAACTTTTGATCATTGAATCTTTGAAGCATTGTCGCTGTGAAAGTGGTGTGAATACAACAAAGGCAAAATGTGTTGCTCAATCGTCCTATCACTGAAAAATGTAGTCAACATGGCTGTTGCCGCAGTAATGATTGTGACGAAGATAATGATTCGATTTAACTGTGCTACACTTTTTTTGTGCAGTTTTGCCAGTCAGCCAACGAAATAAATTGAAAACTATGATAACAAAACTGAAACTTGATAATTCATTCAACTATTCATTCACTTCTTTAGTTATTAGGTTCATTCATTAGCTACTATTAAATGATGCATTTAAAATGCATTCAGGCTTGCCTCTCATCTCCGTTTTGCCTACTTCACTTAACTTTGCTGCATTCTAATTGAAAATGTTAGAAATCAAAAGAAGCCAAAGAAATGGCTACTAAAATTATTAACAACAACAGCAAAAGCATCAGTAATAGCGATAGCAAGCAACAGCAACAATATCAGTAGTAGCAGCGGACATTTCTCACCACCTGCTGAGCGCCAGCCCGTCTCCTTTCCTTCTTCTATCACTTATTCTCAAAATGATTTCTGACCAAGCCTTTTCTTTTCTTGTCTCCTTCCTTTCATCATTAGCTTTTAGTTTCATTCAATCTAGTGTCACAGTAACCACAAATAGTTTATTTACCTTTTCATCTTTTATTTATTCATCTATTTTCCTATTTATTTATTTATGCATTCATTCATTCATCTATTCAGTCAGTTATTCAGTCAGTTAGTTTGTCATTCAATGAAAAATTTGCCTGCCAGAATTGACCCATATTCTTTAGACAGTGAGCCTTGAAACATCCTCTTCTGAATTATGCCGGCACATACAGTACATTCTCTAATTCTTCCATTTTAAACTTGTTTATGTACGAAACTATGTTCTACCTTTGATAAAGAATTAGTTGTACGTTTTATTTGCATTGAAACTGACTTCAAATGTTTGCTCAAATTCGCTTTTCAGCAATTGATCATGCTTCAAATTCTCTATCAATTCCTCAATTCTAATACCTGCTCCATTTCATATGTTTATTGCCGATATGATTGCTCATTCCTGTGCTTTCCGTCGTATTATAACCTTGCTTCTGTCTCCTTGAATTATAATGGAGGAAACAATGTTTGCAATAGACATCAGTGAGTTGGTACAAAAGTAGATGAATATATTGATAAATAAGTAAATAAATAAATAAATAAATAAACGATTAACAGGGTATGCTTTTTCCGTTTCATGCTAATGCTAATATTACTGAAAAGAAAAGAAGCATTAGATGCCATCAGACACTTCTCCTCACCTCAGCGAAATGTAAGCCGTATCATTTTCATTTTAAAAACCCATTCATTCATAAACTTCACGAATATATCAATCGACTGATTGATCTGTTTATTTACATACTTTTTCTTTGATTAATTAATTAAGTACTTTTTATTTATATATCTATTTAAGTAATTTACCTACTATAATACAATTCACTGCCTTTTCTCTTCTTACTTTTGTTACTTGCTCAAAGCGATACCACGAAACTGCATTTTCAGCACTTCATTTTTGAATTTCATCAATGATTCTCAACTTATATCTTGACATCTACCTGTACTCAATTTCTGATATAAATTAGTTTTTTTATTCGCTTATACTATATATATTCAAGTCAGTTAAAAATTTTCGCATTTGAGCAATAGTTATTAAGAACTTTTCTCAGAGCAAGGAGTATCCTTACTTGGAAAACTCAGTGCTTTGCAAGTTGTTAGTATATTTTCGATTCGGAGCAAAAAGTTGTAACTTAAATCAATAGTATGGCAGTGTTACGAAGAAGTATGTCCACAAACTTTGATTATACTCATGTGTGCGTACGTGTCTCTTCTCCGCTGTTTATGTTTACTTATAAACAGTAGGATTCGTAGATAACACTAATAACGAATCACTGTACGTACTCCTACAAAAATTAAAAGTAGGTAATTTTATTTAGGTGCATATCAGATTTTTAGTGATGTTTGACTACTTTTGGCCTTGCAACTTTCACAACATTGTATGTAATATGATTCCTTTTTGTTTTTCTTGTGCTTTTAAAATTAAATCAGTTTAGTTTCATTTTGAGATCGAAAATTAGTTAAAAAAGAATATTTGAGTATTCATTATAGAGTACTGAAAACTTATTGATAATATATAACATATCAGCACAATATTATATGCCACTGATAGTATATTATATTATAGTATATTTATTGAATGTACTATCCCTCGTTCTATAAATAGTACATTCATGATATACCATATTTAACGGCATGCAATAATCTCTGTTAAATATTTAAATGTGAGAACGGAAAACATAAGTTCTTTTTCATTAATTTGATTGCTAAACGCTTTGTACTATATAAAATGATCCACACATGTGAGAAAGTCTTATTGTGTCAGTTTGATGGTTTAATTCATGCAAAAAATGCGGAATATTTATCTCCTGAAGTATTCAAGTTTACAGGGCATTTTTTTATTGTTTCAAATCATCTTATTTAGAAATTGAAGTTTAGAGCATATTTTTGAGAATGAAATCTGAAAATAAGCATATATTGTTTTTTTTCTAAATGTGTAATGACATATGTAAGTGCTACAATAGCTCCATAGTTAAGTTCAATGTTTTAAATAACGATGAAGAAGAGCTCGAATTTTGTATAGTTCTTTTTTAATTAAAAATACTGCTGTATCAAGTCTATACATTCGTTTCTTCTGTTAAAATTTACTTTTTTGACTTTATTTATCATAATTTTCAGAAAGGATGATTGAGACAACTGGAGATATGAAAGGTTAGTATTTAGCGTTCATAATGGTTAGTATAAATTTAGTAAACACAAATATTCCAAATAACACTGATAACGTTTTGAACATCTTTTATTTTTGGTTACTTTCTGTATTATAGCATTGGTAATTTTATTCGTTCGTCAAGATTTGCTAAATATTTTGAGCATTTTTTGTTTTGTTTTTTTTTTATTAAAAATAATCCTTAAAAAGCAGTAAGTAATCTTTGGTTGTAGTGCTATGGATGTATGAATGTAATCTCAAAGGTGATATAATGTAGTATAGGTTTTTTGCGCATGTTTAAGCTTTTTACTCATGAAATATTGTGGTTGATGTTGAGAATAATATATTAAATAATATTTACTCGCGCAGCCATGTATTTTCCTTTTTTTTTGAACAAACTGTAAACGAAAGCACACTAAACTACCAGCAACCATCTCTCATTCATCAAATTTATGTATTATTTGAAATTGCCGACTCAGGACCATATTAATTCTTAGTACTTCTCTTTTATGTAACCAATTTCCTCTTGTTCTTGAATTTATCACTTCATTCTATCATTTGCAATCAGCATGGTCTCTAGTTTTTTCATTTTTTTTTCCGAATTACTTTTTCTGTTTTCGATGTTCTGAACAAAAATGATTTGTTGTTGGAAATGCTGCGCGGCTTTTTGGATATTCACTTCAATCTTTGCCCGATAAAACAAACAAATGAGTGAGGCAAGTGTGCTATGGTACAATCATCTATTTGCTATTAAAAAAAAAATTAGATCGAGCGTAAAGAATGTAAACATAATTGCTAGATGAAGCTGGAGAGTACGACACTTTTGTGATTTTTTTATCAGTGTCATTAGCAATATGACATTGCATGCTGTTTCACATCAGTATGAGTTGAAAACTGATTATAACATAAAGGTAACATCATGTGCCTATACTGATGTCATTTATGGATTTGGAGTATATAGGACCACTCTGTAACGTGCTTCTTGTTTGACCTAACGCCATTACAACTTATCAACGAATCTTAAAATGAGCGAATTTATCGAATCGAACTTCAAAGATAAACTTGATTTTTTTCACCATCATTCTTCTATTAGCAGTTATTTCATCTATTCCTTATTTTTCATAGTGGTTCACTGCACAGTCGTGAAAAAGGCAAAGCAAGAAGTAGAAAAGAGTTCTATGCCGACAAAGACTAGCAAGTTTACTACTGAGTTTACTTTGCAGCAAACATAATGCTGACAATGGAGAACAGAGAGTTATGATATGAATACGTAAGAATTTGAACGTATGTGATTCTGTGAGGATGTGCGGAAAAAAAATGAAAGGAGCGCAAAGGAGCAAATAGGTTGTAGTCATGTTGGGACTACCCTGTTAGATAAGTGAATAAGTAGATAGATAGTTGATTAGATTTATTGAGTGATTGGCAAGTTGCTAGTGAATGACAGGTGGCTTGTTAGCCTATTGTGGGCGTACCTGTGGTGAGTTTAAAAGTGACCAGTTGCAAGACGGTGCTTGATGCCTGATGATGAAGGAAATCGAGTAGTGACTATTCTTTGGTTTCTTCTTCAACCAACGAATGCTTTCTCAATAAGTTTCACTGCTTTGCAGTTCAAGTAGCCCATGTCGATGTCGACGGTGGTGTGTAAGCTGAAAAAACTACGAAAGCAAAACAGGTGCTGTTGACTGCTACCTCAAATGTAATAATTACTATCAATTTCAAGTATATTCTGCTGTCAATAGGCGTCATTCCATTGTAATCATAAGCAATTTTCGATAAAACTTTCTTACCTGTTATATATGCTAATTACTTGCTTTACTCGAACAATCGCTTTGCCAATTTTCACACATTGTTAGGTATTAAGATTCAAATAAATTTATGAATTTTCCTTTACTAACTGTGTATGAACGCAATTTACCTTACTAATTTCTACCATAGAGATTGATTTCTTTCATAAGCATAGTGTGAACCGTCAGTGATTAAATAATCTGAAGACATCTTCGCATCATTAGGAATGGTGTTCAGTTCATGTCTTGCTTTTAGTACTAACGAACATTTTAAATTATTATTGACATAATTTGAATAATATTGCTTTTATTAGTAATGTTCTACGTGCTCTTTTTGAAGCAAAAAAGTGACACAAGTGACACAAGTCGGTGATTTTGTATTCCTTTTCATATTATAAACTGTAGAGATTTTATTTCCTGCGATCCGCTTATTTCCTATATGTTAGCAACATTTTAAAAGGGGAAAAAAGCATCAAGGATAGTGGCTTAATTTAATGATACCTTTTAATCATTAAGTTTTATCATACTTGTTGCGATTTTACATTTTTTTTTTCTCATCAAGAGTTTACTTCTTTTTTTTTGTGATTCAAACTTATTCATATCATTTTAAATTCCAAGAAAGGCTAAGCAAGGTTTTTATTTTTTAATGAGCTTAGAAACTAGTCACTGAAAGGTTTTAAATAATTCTTTTTGACACAAATGAATAACTCAGGAAGAATTCTAGGATTACGCTGATTTTTATGTAGCATATGCAAAAATTAATCAGCTCATACATGTTTGCTCACATATATTTATACAAATTCCATTTAGATTTCAAAAAATTCTTGTCCACATTTTTAAGTTTGTGATCTAAGCAGTGTTACAGAATCTTTGCTGGTATGTTTGAGACTTTTAAAACAAAAAATTATTAGCGAATATGGATCTCGTAAGGCAAAATTATCTACAAATCTAAACACTTCAGATTTGCTATCCATTTTAACTGCACTACAAAGTTTGCCAGAATTTTAAATTAAATAAAAATGATAACACTATTTCATATTTATAATTAAATTTGACATGTATTTGTTTCGTGACTCCAACATCAATTTAGGTCAAACTATTGAACATAAGTAGATATAAAACAGTTGTTGAGAACTGCATGTTGTATTCACCACATTTTTCCTCATTTTTAAACAGCTTTAGTATGTCAGCTTGTGTCAGTCTCTCTTTGAGTACTGTTCATAAATTTGACCATCATCTTGTTTTAAAATCGATCAGTTCTGAAAATAAATGAAACTATTTTTGTTTGTTCATTGAAATTCATGCAGAAAAATATTCATAATAAGCTTGGAACCTTCTGTTAAATTATTAACTTTACATTTTATTTACTTATATGTCCTTTACACCTGGAATTTAAATATTTCAGTGGCATTAATTCTTGCAAATGAAATTTGTTGAATATAGAATAATCTAATATGTGCATACTAATGTGTTCATCCTGAACTAATTAATTAAAATGTGAAATAATTCCTCATCCTAACTTTCCTTTATTTATCGATGCTCAAATTCTTGTTCACTGAAAAAAATTAGTTTAAGATGCACACATCAGTATGCAGCATTCAATAGCACATGCATAAGTTTTTGTTTATATATTGCTAATTGCAATTAGAAATTGAGTGTTTATTGCATTTCATAGTCAGTATACATTTTCAACATCTCAAGTACAGCCTAGCATATTGATATTGCTGGCAAAATAACTGGCAGTTTCATACAAATTTTTCATGTTTATTGAGGATTTTCGGTCACGGAATTTTCGAAATGTATTTTTAAACATTGCTTTCATAAGAATGAAAAGTCTAATTAGGAATGCTGAAGTAATTTGTGCCGCTTTCTTTAATCATATGTTTAAATCACAAAGTTCTGACTCCTTTTTCACTTCTGCTCCAACAACACAAGAAATAAGCACGGGCGTAATTATAAAATAAATCTTATAAGATATTGCTTCAAATATCTCGGATTATATCATCCAACATTTTCAATGTGCATCAAAATGTCAAATCTTGTGATTTCTGAAGTAATTGCCAGCTGTAGCTTTAACGACTTCGAGATTCTTTCATTTCCAACATTATCCCATGGGTAAATTGAAAGCTTCACACCATCTATCTTCGTATGCTTATTTCCATCTCTGTTAAGCGAAATATAATGTGAAGAAAATTTTGCAAGTTGATGGTTGGAAAAATTTTAAGTGATACTTCATATTTCTCATTTGACCGTTGTTGTCAGAACAAAAACCGGTCAATTTTGTTAGTTGTGATTGAAAATTTCCAAATGCAGTATATTTTCTATTTTATTGTTTAACATTGTCAGAAAGTAATCAGTGTCAAGAGTAATAGCAATAATTTTTGCATAAGTATCGTTTTAAATGTATTAGTCTTATCAATCATCAGTTTTTATATCATGTAATAATTACTTGTCCCTTCGCTCCAGATCTTCCATCTTAAATTTCATTTGTACTACTCTTGGAAGGATTTTTGGATTCATACATGGATTCGTATTGACATTCGTTCTGAAAAATATTGATTTAAATTTGAGCAATGTGTGTTTCTTTATCGTTATCATAAGAGTCACTGAATCCATGAGGTTCCAGATTGATTGTTTTCATAAAGGATAATTTCATGAGAGGAATAAAGCGTACATTTCAAGCAGTAATTAGTGGCAGATGTTGTAGTAATGGTAGCAACTAGCATGAATGAGTCTGTAGAGCATGTTCAAGGTCATAGATGTGTAAATCATTCAAAATTGTCTGCTAAAAATCAAAAAAATGATGAAAAAAGGAGTTAATGAATACCTATATTATTTTTTATTCCGGTATTTAGCTGTACTTTGCTTGACACTGTTTAGGTAAGAATGTATTACGATGCACTGGTTCTTAGTTTCATTTTGACGTTAAAGAATCTTAACATGTGTAAACAAAGTAAGGTCAAATAATTTGCATATTCCATCTTATCATGTCAGCGACATTTGTGAAGTTTTAGTGATGGAACTGATTTGCTGATACATGTGAAGAAATCAAAAGAAACCTCTATTTTCACTTTACTCTGAGAACTGTATTTTATTTGTAAAATGCTTTTATGTAATTGTTTGTATGCTCAGATATAATTTATATATGAGTATTTAAAAGGTTATCTTAAGTTTTTAATGTATTTTGCTCCTTGTTTTACTATTTTATTTAGATTGTGATGTTTGCAAATCATTATTTTGAACGCGAAACCTGACTGATAATCAGCAACAAATTACAGTGGGTATTCTGCTCTACTGTTTGTATTTTTTTGCGTATCTTGAAATGTTGATTAGATTTTTTTGTTATAAAGAAAAAATATGAGACTCAAAATTGTTTTATAGATTTACAAGGAAATGTTCTATTAAACTATTAATTGATTTGCGGATTTAGATAAGCGATTTATATTGTTGCTACCATAATTTAACGTCGAAAAAATATTCTTCAAAAATTTATAGAATGTTTGCTTCAGAAAGAATTTTCATGTTGTTATTAATTTCTCCTCCTTTGCATTGCTTTGAGTTTTAGATTTTAAACGAGATTTAAAAAACTGCACGGTTTTGGAACCTGCATGTGAGCAAGTTCTCAAACTTCTGTGAATTGTTCAAATTATTAACTGTTTATTTTATTGAAATTGAAAAGTCATAATATCTGCAAATAAAACAAATGGACCATCACACATCTTTACCCAATTCCTTAAAATTTCTCTTCCAGACAATTTATACTTCTTTCTGTGGAAATTTGCAGTTTTTAAATTACAATTCAAATAATTGTAATTGAATATCGACGTGACGTAACTTTTCACTTTAGATTTGAAAATAAAATTGTTTTCTCCTTTTCGTATCTTTGTTCAAAAGATCTTTTGAATAAGGAAAAAATTATTTTATTTAAATGTTGGTAATTCCACATTTTTCTGCTACTGAATATTAAATAATAATTGTTCTGTTTTAATTGCTTATGCATATTTTATAAATTCGTATCTTTACGAAAGTAAGTATCCATTTAAGTACTCAACTTTACAGTCCTATCTTTTTTCTTCATGCATTATTTTTTCAGTTTGATTTAACATAATTTTGATGAAACGCTGTAAAGTAGGGATGGAATCATAATGAAATTGATTTTTTCTTTCTTCATGACCAAGAAATATGTGAATATGTGAACAATAAGTTGGGAAATTTCTTCTTAAAAAGTATCTTATTCATTATTGTTGATTATTTTTATTCTGTGGGGGCAGAATCTTTGAAAGATAACGGAAAATATTGATGTTAAAATACAAATAAGCAGAGAGGGTACAGCGAAATTCCGTAAAATTTTTCGAAGGAGTGCAGATATTTCTCGACTAGTTTTTGGACCTGTTGTTATGTATATTTAATTCTTAGTATTTAGCTAAAACTAACTAGCATAATTTTGTATGATATGTAATAAGTTGTTCTAGCTTTATATGGCAACTGACTGAAACAAAATGAAATTCTAGCTGAAAATTTTCGCTTGCATTTCATCTTACAAGGTTAGTAACAAGCGATATCGTAATAGCACGGTTGTGGCAGATGTTCACTGACTACGATATACATATTCATGCTTTATTATTCATTTATTTAAATATATATATATTTTAACTGTGGGCTGCGATCAACCGGTTGACATTTAATTTGATTTGTCTAATTTTACTTGTATCGTCATCTGTAAATTTGTGGAGTTTTGAAAATAAGTTATGTTCCGAAAAAATTTTTGAGATCACTTTTAAATAACGACTACTAACAGTTAACTATTAATTATATGTCGGTCTCATATGCTTTATAATAATGACAAAGAAAGAACATTTATGTATTCAAGAAGTCTTGTCACTCATCACAAAAAAGAAATGGATCATTTACTCTACGTTTTTTTTTATGGTAGAAGAAAACAAGAAGTTTGTAGGTTAATTTGTTTTATTATATGGACTAGGCTCGTGTCTCACATTTGTTTGAAATTATCTTAATGACGCTATTCATAGTATTATTAGTACATATTTCAAAAGAAAGAACAATGACAAAGTAAAAATAATTTCATTTGAATAAATAATTTTTATATAATTTAAAAAATAATAGATTTTGTCATCCACTTGAAATGAATTTTCAATTATTCGATCTTGTTAGTACCTAATCAGCTTCGTATAATAGCAGTTTTTACTCATTTTTCTAATGAGATTAAATGTCATCATATTCATAATGAACAGTGTAGATTCCTAGCTCAGTCATAATTTGTGAATTCGAAGCTTTTCTTTTTTACTCAATTTTTTAATAGTCATGCTTTGTATTCGCTCAAGTCAGCTGTGCCTGTTTCGAATAATTCATTTTTTACCGAAATCAAGCTGGAGAAATGCTTGGAAGAAATGAGTATTTACATAAACTATTTTTTTCTATAACGGAAGAAAAAAGAAAACAAACAAAAAATGTTTGTAGTCGTTTCTTCATCTCATATCGTGCACAATGATGATCTATTTCTACGTTATTATTATTTAGGTATTATATAATATTGTAATAATTGATATTACATAAATATCAATAGTATTTATTTCATTATTACTATTATTTCTGTATTGTTGTCGTTAAAAACCAAGTCCAGAACAACGACGATGATTGAATAATAGATAGATGCATGAATATGTAAATGAAAATTCTAAAATTTGAGGAATGTTTTTTCAGATAACAAAATTCGAACGTGGTGAAAACATTGGTAGGTTTATTATCAAATTCGTTTTGCCAGAGGGCCACAAAGCTAAAGGCGTTTGTCGAGGATCACTCAGAAATGGCCGCATTCGGCCTGGTTAGTTATTGTTTTCTTCTTGTGCGCTGTCATTTTTGTATACAATAAAGAGCAGAGAACAAGTGGATTTCGTCATTACCATTTTTACCTCATTGCAGTTATTGATTTTTCTGGATGTACTGATCGAATGGCACATGCTAGATTCTGTCTACTCGAAAGAGAATTAAAAGGAACACGTGCTTGCGTGCGAGTCATTTCTTCAGATTGGTCCGGTCGTGAGCGGCGGATTTCTCTTTTCTTTGTGGGTTTCTGGTTGGATGTGTTAATATTTTAGTATTTGGTTCCACTTTTGGCTATTTTATTTCCTTACTTTGTAGGCTGGCTAGAATATACTGATAGGATAATAGAAATATATGTGACGCTTTTTTTATTTCCTTCCTCGTCTACTTCTTGTATGTTATCTTCACTTTAAGCTAATGGACTCGGACAAGAAACTGGAGCGCAATTTGCAATTCAATGGTTTTTCTAACGTCGTTTCGAAGGATAGCCCGAAGAAGGGTACGGATTCGGATGATGAAGATCGCGAAGAACGTATGCTTCTCAGATCTCTTTATTTTTACTTCTTCTTGAATTTTATTGATCTATTAATGCATAAAGTACCTGACATTTGTCATTTTTAATAAAATACTTAGCAGCCCTAAATTGTCATAAATAGTTGCTGGAATGCATTCCGAATTAATTTTTTTAATTTATCACTTTATAATTTTGTAAACATTTGCAGTAGTTGGAGAAGGCTTGTTCGCTTTTGACGAAGATATCATTGCGGAAAATGAAGCTAATAATACAAATAAAGAAGGATTGCTTGATGAAGCTATATCTGATGGTAGTTTTACTTCTGTCCCCATATGTTTTATGTATCACTATGAGTAATTTGTTTATTTTTCTTCAAAACTATTAAGGGTGATTATGAAAATTTGGTTTTGAAGACTCCAACTTTGCTAGAACTTCCATATATTCTGCTCATATACAAATATAAACAGTGTTTATGTTTCTGAAAACAAAGTATTGATCATTTTTCATTTGAGATATCAATGATGAAGTGTTAGTTGCAGCATAAAAATGGATTAGACCAAAAAGTTAAAATCAGGTTATTCTCAAACCTTAATTACAATTTCAATTTGCAGATTTTGGAAATCATGGCATGTCTGATGCATATTCCAATATCTTCGGAGGCTGTACAGGTATATTTTTTCTATTTGTGAGACGTTTTGTAGACTTTCAACTATTCATAAAAATGTGCTTACTGTTCTGTATTTGATTGTTATAACTTCAATGTTTTAAGTTTCTGGCCACTTACAAAGGAGAATAAAAATTATTGAATATCAGCAGAGAGTGCATTTTTTTCACTATAATACAATTTCTTCTAGCTTCGATGTAGAGAAACCTGTAATCTTGTCAAATAGAGCATAGCTTGTTGATATTTGAAAATTTTCAAATAATTTGTTACTGGAAAGCCATGCATTGGCTTTTTAATTACACTTCCAAGCTGAAGGCCTACTGTTAGGTTTCGTTTGAGCATATTTATAATCTCCTTTCTCTATTTCATAACTTCAGTGATCGCGCTAAAGTTGTAACATATTATTTTCCATTATTTGTTAGTGAGAAATTTATTAGCATTTAATTCAACCATTTCTTATTTGTTACCTACGATTTGTAGAAAGGACACTGCAATCAACCTACTTCCAACTACTATAATCAATCATTTTCTGTGTAGCTGATTCGGTAGTTAATACTTTTTATATTATAGGCCTGCGTGCGAGTCACCTAAGAGCGGAGGCGGCAGATGCTGATGGTAATGGGCAGCTGGAACCGATACAGAAAACCGTTGGTTCATTGTTGTATGGTACTTCGCTTCCGATTACTATTCCTGCTAGTCATTTTTGTCATCCCCGTTATGATCGTAAAGAATTTGGAGAAAAAGGAATATTGGATTCCAGTGAAGAGAACGTTTTTGATGAAACAGTGAGTTTTTTTATCTTACCTTGCTTATTTGCAAGAAGTACTGTTTCTGGTTAAATTCAAACCGAAATTGTTTGATTTTATTGCTGTTTGCCTACATCGTATAATACACATTCTGCAGATGTTGCATCAGCGCCCTTCAAAGGATCTCTTTAGTCAGATGCGTGCTTATGCTCGCTCTATTCAGGCGGCTGACGATCCAGAACGCCTGTTTGGTGAGCGTCCATCGCGACGTCGTTATGAAACGGGTGAGGGAAGGGTCACATCTCAGGTAACTGATCCTTTACAGGCAAGGGATGATGTTGAATTGGATACTACTGACTTAAGTGACCATGCATCACATTCTTATCATGGTGCTATTTAAATCATTTTTCAACTCATTTTATTAGAAAACTGAATGTGGCAAGCTATTTTCATCTTTTTATGTACTGATTTAGAATGTAATGGAGACAGAAAACGACAGAGTTGTAACTTTTCTCTAGCATGTGTTTGGGTTTCCTTCTCTTTTTCAGCTGAAAATGAAAATTTTTGAAGATTTTAGGAATTATTTCTAAGTTTTTTTGTATCTGAAATTGGTAACAATGATACGCAAGAAACTGCATTAGGACAATGTGAAAATAAATTGATAATGTTACTAAGATTTGGGACCAAATGAAAAGACTTTGCCACATGTCAGTAAACTCTTTCATTGCTAGAAAGTTTTTGTGTATTACTGATATAAAGTTTTATCAAATCTTAAACTTGTATCTCATCTGGTTTCAGCCATATATACTGTTTATTTAAACATCCTGTGGATTCTATTTCATTATGGATAGCAATGTTTTATCACTATTCACTTGTACTCTTTTTATTGTTTGACTGAGATTAATATTTGAAGAAGCATCTGATCTATCATTCTAGACGATGCTTGAATCCCTTTGTGGCTAGTCAATAACTCTGACCACATTTGCTGTTTTTTCTTTAGTTTTATCCTGTTTAGTTGCGGTTTTGGCATTTATTCAAGTTAAAACCTCTCCATTTTCTCTTGGCCAAAATGACACTTCAGGTTCTGGGGCAATGATATCCAATTATCACATCTTTCGCGATTTTAACTGGTGAATGAAACAGTTTTACTGAAACAAAATGAGTTTCATTTTGTTTTACTGAAACAAAATGAAACTCATTTTGTTTCAGTAAAACTGTTTCATTTCATCAAATATGAGCTTGTGTATTTAACTCCGATTGTATCGGACTTTTTGTTGTTTTACGTTTTATTAAAAAATTTATGCATGTGGTACTGAACAAAATCAGCTCCAGTTTGTTTGAAGTGTTCTGTGTTCACAATCGATGATGTTCTGTAGGAATAAACTGCATTTTCTACATTTTTTCTCCACATCAACACTTATGCCTATGGGAAAAACTTACTATAAATTCATGCTGAAAACATTTTCAGTTGATTTATGTTTGCACATTCATCTTAATACTTCAATCTGAAGAATAGTAGTAATATATATTGACAGTATTTATTACCGTAAGATGATGTAAGGTTTTCTGTCATCTCAATGAGAATGAATACTGTGATAAAATGTAAGGAACTGACTTGATTTTCATTCATAAAAGTAAAAGTTTGTGGATGAGGCGCTATGGTTTCCATTTGTGTGTTAATTGATGTCAAATAACGAACTATATATGAATAACTATGTGGAAAGTTATTTGTTATTTTTGGATTAGAACCAGTTCAATGGTACAAACATATACATTGAACTAGCTTGATACATTCACTTCGAACCATTATTTATGCCATAAAGCTGCATTACAAAATTATTTCATGATATATTGCGAAATCTGTTGTAGAGATTGCAGGACAAAAAAAAACGTGAGGGAGTGGGAGGGAGAAAAATGGGCAAATTTACTTCATTCTGAATTTTGTGTGTATGGATCTCATTAGTTGCGTTGCACGCACGTAGGAAGTGGTTGCTATATCATCTTATCGTAAGGACCTGTACAGGTCATATTGGTTAGGACCTGTATATATAGTTTGCTTACGTAAAACTCGTGAAATGAACAATTGTTAATGCCAAGCTCCCTGAATGGAAGTCACTTTCAATAGTTAGCCAAAGAAATGAAATGGAACTTTTATCCTTTTAGTATATTTATATAACAAACATGCTTACACATACGGGGTGGTTAGGTTTCATATTGTGATCTCTTAATTTAAGTGGACGATGAGATGTCATGGCATTTTTGATTTGAGAAATGTAGTTTCCAGGAACCTCAATGAACTGAGATATTACATCACCGAAAATTCAATGTATGCAATATTGAACCAACTTATATCCTCTTATACTGACTCTCACAAAATATTCCCGCTGTATGTTCGCTCATTACTTTCCATAATTTGGCAGCGATGGATGACTTGGAAAGTCGCATAAATGCTGCAACTTTTCACAACTAAAATTGTCAACTTTGTCTCGGAATTGCGTGTTCAGGTTATAATAACTCGTTGTATAATGCGCACTATTGACTAATCTTTGTAGTACCTTTGGCAATGCATTCAGAATGCTTACAGCTATCCTTTCGTTATTAATGAGATAGAGTATTTGATTACTGTGGAAAAAGACTGACAACTTAGATCTGGAATAAGCCGATTAATGTCGCTTCATTAAGTGATGACAAGTCATGACAGTCATTTACTGCACTGTGTAATTACGCTTTTTAAATTCGTTAATAACACATGTAACAAATTAGAGAATATATGTTTATATCCTTTTGCATATTACATGTCTAGTGTTTGGTAGCATGTGAGGATCCTACGGTCATTTGTGTTTAGCTCCGCGTACCCCAATTCATGGGCAGATAATAAATACATATAACAGATTCATGTTTATGTGCTGGTGTATGTGTTTATTTATAAATTATGTGGATGCACTTGAAAAATTTATGTGCACTCATGTATTTTGTGTGTTTTTATGAAGATAATATATACCGGCTAGTTCATTTGTGTGAATTTATGTGCATATGATATAGTTATTTGCAACTGAGTGTGTATGATGCTTCAGTCATTAAAAGCAATCAGCACTTCACTGTTATTAAGCTTGCTTCATATTATTTTAAGGTGAACAGTATCTACTCCATTGCTTGAGATGAGGTGAAGAAACTGTTTTTCTATAAGAACAAGTTTTACGAACTTTTTTAAATATTTTGGTAGTTATTCATGGGAAAATAAAGCAAGGAAAAAAAATATCTAGCTGTAGTAAAATTGCACTCAGTGGTTTTGGACACAATTGTTATGAAAAAAGTCGATTCTTAAACGAACAGTACTTTTATTAATATCTGTGAATACTTGTTCAAACCAGTTTATTACTATCATGGTCTTCAATTTATACTCAACTTCATAGATCTCTGTATTATTTGATTATTAAATTACTTTATTTGTTATTTGTTGTTGCTGTAAGTAAACTACCAAAAATGCTTGCTACTGTAAAGTCTGCTTGCTACTATAAATTTCACTCTTCGATTAGTTTTGAATTAAACTGAATGCTTTTTTTAACAGATGGAGGAAACCTTCAAAGAATGTGATATGTGCGATACCAAAATTTTTGGGTTCTCTCCAACAACGGATACAATTCCAAATACAGCATTACTTCCTTGTTTGCAAGGTTTTCATCCATCACGTAAAGAAAAATGCGAAAAAGATGGAGTAGTTTTTTTTATTACAGTAAAATGAAATTTGAAGATAAAAAATGTCAGGAAATGTAAGATGATAGAGCAAAATTATACGACATATAAAACGAAATTTTAAGATATTATAAATGTAATTCTTAATTCCAGCATCAACAAGTCATGAGACTCTGGTTTGCCAGATTTGTCATACTCAAGCTTATCGCTTTCACGTTATTAATCTTCCATGTGGAAGTGATTTCTGGCTTGAGCTTTGTTGTTTATATATATTTATAATGACAGCAGAACTTATGTCTCGTTTATGGATAAAATACTGACATATAACTACTACCATAACTGCAGCAAACGCTGCGCTGTATGAAGATATATTTTTCAAAAACATAAATAATATTTGGGTTTACGTACTGACAGTTTCATCTGTTCTTTTCATTTTATATCTACAATTTTAGGTTATGCCTATTCATGAACAGTACAATCAGGTAATGGTATAAATAACTTGAACTAAGTAACAAATTATGACGTTTCGCCTTTTTAATAGTCCAGACAACGAATTTTAAAAAACAAGAAAACTTATTTTAAAAAATAATTCAAGAATGAACATAAAGAGATTTCTATTAAACCAAGTGACATAGTACACCAATCATAATTTCTAAGAAACCGCTCCTTAATCATTTTCTGGACTAAAACATAATACACTCATACCATATGTAAAAAATGAGACGATTAGCATTAGCACGCTGATGCGCCACACTACAATCATCACATAAAGTTTCAATACATAAAATACACTTTAAAGTCGCTCGTTGTTTACCGGGACAAGATTCACACATCATGAAATACATAAACTATCGGCTACGGTCATGAAGCAATTTATTTCAACGAAGAAAAAGCAGTTGTTCTTTTAAAATAATTTCACTCACAATATCCTAAAAAAATATTAATTATCGCTATATACCAGTGCTGAGTTGTAAGAACTGGAGTTAGATATTTTAGTTTACGCTAATGCTCTAATTTTAATGTTTTTTACTCTTAATACATAGATTTATTGGCGTTGTGATTAAATTTTCTGCTTTGTGTAACTATTTCTACAGTATTTGTGTCCGTGATGTGTCGCTAGTAGCGACCATCAAGGTTCTGGTCACAAAATAATAACGTCTTCTGGGCTGTTAATACGTTTTTAGTGGTACGATTTTCGATAAGGTTGCATTTAGTCTTTAGATAGGGCACAATAATTGCCAAGTACGTGTTATGAG
>UYYF01000075.1:0-50343 GCA_900618365.1 Thelazia callipaeda
TATATATATATATATATTTATATATTTATTTATTTATTTATTTATTTACTTACTTATTACTAAAATACTTTAATTTTATTCAAGAAATTTTTATTCTTGTAATTGTTCATTGCAATATAAATGTGTGAAAAGGCCAATTTCAAACTGAAGATTAAACAATCTCACAGTTATTAAGACATCTATGAAAGATCGAGATTTCTTCTATACAAACAATAACCATTTTCCATCGAATGTTCAAAATTTTTGAGTCAGAAATAGGGCAGTTGGAGAAAAAAGCTTATTCGTAAATTATAATTGAAGTATGAAACGTCAAAAGTTGCGTTTTCCTTAACGAAGAAAAAAGATGAATAAGTTTGTTATGATTCCCATAGTAGTATATGATAATTTACGGTAGGTAGAACATTGTATAAAATCCAATTTTGACATCTTAAATGTTCCAGAATCAAAATATTCTTGACTATTGATCTTTTTTTCAAATTTTTGATCTAATATACTACTATAAAGTTTGAGCTAATCTCAGCTAAATAATAGGAATCAGACAAAAAAATTGAAGTTTTACGTCTAATATGAAACGTCTTTCTTTAATTATTTGCATTTTGATAATTCAGATGTGCACTAGTTTTCCTAATGATTTGTAAACAATCTGTAAATGTGACGCTTGAAAGTTTTTCCTGAAAATAGTTTTATTTTAGAAAGAAAATTTAAAATATTAAGTGTAAAAATGCGTCAGTCAATCAGTTCACGTTTTTAGTAACAAAGCTACTAGTAATGGTTCATTTTATTGTTCGTCTCGTTGCATCACAAAATGAAAAACTAAAATAAATTTTCCAGTGTGTAGAAAACAATAAAAAAAATTGCATTATTTCGATTTTTGCTCATTTTTATCGTTAAAATGTTCATAGCTGAAGTGTCGTGCATAGCATTTTTTATCTGAAGAGTATTTTTTTTAACAAAGTAATAATAATAATAATAATAATAATAATAATACTTAGAAATTGTAGAAATTATTATATTTTTACAAACTTTTAGTAAATTGTTTAGCTATAAAATATTTAAGAACAATTGCAAACGTTATGTTTGTTTGACAATATATTCAAATTAATTTTACAAAACTTAATTTAATGGAAAATAATCAAAAAGCACTAAATATTCACTAAATATATTCTACAATCAAAAAGTTCTGATTAAAATTTAGTCAGATAACTGACTCGTATTTTTGTTTATCAACGAAAATATTACTTTTTTGATTATTTGATAAGAATTGCCTTTTTTTACCTATAATGAAAAAAGGAAAACTGCTTGCAATTCTTTTATTTACTGTTGATGGGCTATACCTATCACTTATCAAAGTAACAGTTTATATTTTGTGATTACCGAAAACTATCGGAGATTTTCTCTATCGGAGATTTTCTCGTTTTAATTCGAAAGCAATAATTTAGTAAATAAATAATTTTTATTTATATTTCGATTAATCAGTAAATAATTATGAATTATTTTCATGTTTTCTATTTTCAGTTTAAACTTACGAATTAAATGACTTATATTCATAACTTTTGACTGTTTAATAAATTTTTTTTCCATGAATTTATTTCAATCAAAAACAATTTCTCTTCATGTCAAATTAATCCTTTTCTCTGCAAAAAATTTTCTGTGCACACTGTATTGTCGTATTTATTTCTTCGGTTAATTCTGCGTGAAAATTTGTTCTAAATTATTAATCGAATAATAATTGTTTTGGAACAATAAATGTAAATTTATCAGCTAAGAGTAACAATACTACTTCTGTATTTGTTTTCTACTTGTATCACACATAAGAAGTACTGCTTTATCACTGATAACAATTTAATTACTTCCATCGTGATAAAGGCTGTTGTTATATTATATTCAGTTGCTTTAAAAAAAATAATATTTGATTGAAATTTTTTATTTCAGTCTTCATCACAAACTGTTATGTTGCTTAAAGATTCATACTCAAACATTGTTTTTCGTTTCGATAAAAATCTCTTCAGTTACTGATATTATCGAGAATTTTACTTTTAACTCAAGTAAATTATTTAACACAGTTTTTGTAGCTTGCTATGCAGCAGTTTGTTCATGCCTGTTTATACCCATTCCATGATAATTTCCTATCACTTTTAGGTGATAAGAAGGGGAGCTAATCAGGTAGCAGTGAAATTTGCTTCTATGGTTTTTAAATTCGTTTTAATTGCGATTATTTTGTTTTGTAGCTGTAACTGCGGTAATCATTTCTTGCGATACCTTATTGACTATTACTTCCTCTACTATTTCGCGCAAAATTGCAACATTTTCGCGCATAGCAGAGCATTTTCATAACATTTTTGCGCATTGTATTCTCTGTATAGACTTTGAGATGAGACCAAATCGTTGGTAAGGCGATATTAGAGTAATAATTTACTACTTCATTCATAATAAAAGTCTGAAATGCGTAGTATTATTGCAGACAGATATATTACGAGAATCAACTATGATAGAAACAAGTAGAGATGGAACCAATCTTAGTGGAACAACGGTTTCTGCAGAAGATAGCTTTTTTATAAAAGTAATGAACAGTTCAGTGGATATTCGCAGAATTTTAGCCATAATTGGTGCACTGTACTGGATTTTTATGACTGTATTTATAGTTCCGATTACAGTCACTGCTACTTTTCTAATTGTTATGCTACCAGTTTTATGTTTTAGGTTCACTTTTTTATGTATACTTAACTTTATTTATCTAATTGTCAAATTACTAAAAAATTTCCAGTTTAAAATTGAAAACTTAATCAGTTTGTAAATTTTTGCAATCTTTGAAGTTCTAAAAATCAGTGCTTCTTTAGCAATTCTTGGTTTAATTGGCTTGATCACAAATTGTGTCGTATGGTTAACAATCATTGGAGTTCGGCGTTACAAATCACAGGCACGAAAATTATTGAATATGGAGACGATATTTCAAAGGTTAATCACAGATAAATGATTAAAATTTAATAGAAATGTTTGATAAAATTCACAGGAATTGGTTTTTTATGGATTAATTTCTTTTATTATCAGTTTGTTAAGAAATTCATGAAGACTAGTTTATCCGCTCATATCTGAATTACAATTTGACTCTTTAAAAGTTTTCAACTAGCTAATATTTTCAAAACTTCTTGCTATATTAAAATATTAATTTAGCTAAGATTTATTATCTATGTAACTTTTCAAATCTGTAGCACTTGCATATAATTAATTTTTTGCTTCAAATTAATACTTAAAAGTTAGGATTAGTGGATCTGTACATTGTTTGGTAGTAAAAGTACAATGTTCTTGACTGAAACTTCAATATTTCATCTTAAAAACTTGATGATTTTCAAAAAAGGCTGATCAGTTTCTATAGTTGATAAGTGATTAAAAAGTATATTTCTCGGAATTGTAATTAAGTATAATTATTTACCAGTTTTATAACAAAAATGAATTTTTAGATTACTGAAAATCGTGTCTTATTTCTAGCAAATCATTTGGGTATTGCTGATCATTTCGTGATAATGTCAGCATTACGTGATAAAGGAACTGTTGTTGAGAAGGTACTTTTCATATATGCTATTTTGGTCATAAATAATATAGTTATGATATTATCAACGGCTTAAATTTTATATTTAATAGGAATGTTTTCAAATTTCTGATATATTTTTTTCAGTACCTTTGGGTAATATTCAATATTTGGAAAATGACTCCGCTTGGTGTGATGTGGGCTATTCATGGCAATTTTTTCGTCAAAAATGACAAAGCAAAACGAGAAAAAATGATTGAAAATTTTAAAAAACATTTAATATTAAATTATTGGAAATATGATCATCGATGGATAATTATGTATCCCGAAGGTGCCAAACATCTTTATTAATTTTCCTTATTTGGAAAGTCTGCGACAAATCAATAATTTGCTTTTACAATTCTTAAAATTTTGAGTTTTAGTCCAATACTTCATCAAAAATACTGTCTCGTTGAATTACAAGATTGCTCAAATCGGTAGTTTTACTTTTCTTGGAGAAAATTTTGTCGAATTTATTTTGTCGATCTCAAGTTTTAACATAGACGAATTTACTGATTTACGTGCAAAACTTTTTAATCTCAATTTCTCCTACAGAATTTTGAAGTTATTTAAACTTTGAGCATTCATTTAGAGTATTTATTAGAGATAAGTTTGTATTAAAAGAAAATAGTCTAATAAAATATCATCCAAGTAATCTCTCGTCAGTAGTTTGTTTAAAAATAGTTTTTATAATAAATTCAGTGAGATGAATAAAGTATATTACATTTACTGGTTAAATACATGATTGCAAAATTTACACTATATAAATCAAAATATTTTCCAGGCGCTAGATTATATCTGATCAAAAAACGTAATGCTCAGTATGCGATTCGTGAAGGTTACAAAGTTTTCCGTCATTGTGCACTTCCACGTTCAGGAGCTGCTCATGCAGCTCTGCAAGTAACAACTGATTCTGCTAATTATTCTGGTAATTATCAATGAAATCTTTTATTTTTGATTCAAAAATTTGCCATTTTGTGCTAAAAAATAAGGTTTTCAGATAATGGAGTAGGTTGTGATGCTTCTCTCGATTACATTGTTGATTGCACGTTGGGTTATCAAAAAGGTAAAGTGCCGAGTATTGCTGCTTGGATGTTTGGTGAATTTCTTGATGGTATACCGAATGTTGCTGTACATTATAGGGTATAATTTTCAAGATAAAATTCTTTTAATTTTTGAAACTTAAATTACTAATGAAAAATAATTATTCAATGTTCAAAATTAATTATTTAAAATAGCTGTTGTACGCTATGATAGTGTGTGATATGTCAGTAATGAGGTTATTAGTATACTTATTTAGAATAGTTCTTCAATTTTTTACTCTTCGAAATGAATTTCAAATTTATTTTCATTTATTTTCTTGTGAATGAGAAGTGTAATCGCGCAGAGAGATTATATTTCATATTGTCAGTAGATTTTAAGTAGGACTGTTAGATTCTTCTATATTTTTTATCGAAAAGTCATTAGTTCTAAAAGAACAAAGTCTGCTAATAAATATTACAATCCTAATCTTGCAATTTATTTCATTACCCTAATTGCTTCTATTCTTTTTATTTGTTATCTATTATTTAACCTAATTTAGCCTATTCGGTATCTTTTGTTTGGTATTTGGTCTTATTGGCAAAAATTTTAAAAATTTAAATTTGAAATATAAAGTTCAAGTAATTATTTTGATGTAATTATGTGCAGTAAAGTTATCAAAATAAATTTTCTTATAGATCCATCAGACAAAAGCTGAATGGAAAAATGAAGAAGCATTACGAGATTGGTTGTATAAAATTTATGAAGAAAAGGTAAGTAAATTTTTGAAAATATTAATAAAAAAATATGCTTAAAAGCTTTATAATTTTACTTTTTGAACTAACTTTGTACCAGCGAAATTTGTTAATTTTTTTAGGATGAGTTATTGGATAGATTTTATAATACAGGTGCATTTCCAATGGATTCCCGAGAGCATCCGGTCGTATTACATACCTCAATATCCAAATGTTTATATGTTGAAGTATTCTGGCTTGTATTGTTTTATATTCATTATGTATTATGGTTGAAGCCAGTTGGTAATCTAATTTATCGTTGTTGTGCTATTTTATGGTTTGCAGTATTGAACATGTTTTTGGATTATTGACTCTTAATATTTATTGATTTTTTGATATCAGATAAACAGGTGAATAATTGATTTCACTCAAGTACTTAACTACAATAATAAAGTAATCAAAGTATCAAAATATTTTTGGCTTACTTATACTTATGATCAGATATTACATGCATATTAGATATTGTCTATTCTGATTTATTAATTATTCGATTAAAAAAGCAAAAAACAAAAAACAAACTTCTGAAAATATTGAGTAATCTGTTTGTATTCTAAATTGATTAATTAAAGTAGACTTTTCGATAGCATGAAAAATTCTACTCAAAAATACTGCTATAAAATTTTTTAGAGTATAGCAACGTACTTTCAGTATGTTCTATTTTTTCGAGTGGAATTGGCGAAGTTTTGGAGATAAATGGTCGCCACGGCCAGCACCAATATGTCAGAAATATTATTACTGAAAATTTAATTACAGTAATAAAATTTGTTGTTTAAAATATGGCAATAAGTAATATGTACATAAAAATAAAAAAGTATGATTGTTATTTTAAAAAAAATATGGTTTCTGCATTTTTAAATCGGTGATCAGCTTATTTTTCATATTAGTCATCGATGTATATCAGAAATTAATACAACTGAAAATTTCATCGATAAAAATTACAGATTACGTTTCATATTTGATTACAGTGAATGATAATATTGAAATTTTCTCATCTTAATTCAAGGTTTCTTGTTAAATATTCATATTAATTTTACATTAACATACTTGTAAAGGTCATGCAAATAAGGTATTATAATTTAAATTTATGTGAATATGCCACTAGATTTCTTCTAAATCATTGACAGATGCAAATTAATTCATTCTGTTTGTTTGCCAAATTAAATCAAAAATTTAAAAAGTAGCTTCACTTTTTGAAAACCATTTTTAACATTAATATTAAATCCTGCAAAGATTTAGTCTATAAAATTATTGGCAACAATTTAACCTGCAATAATAATAATTAAGCTAAAAATCATCGTATACAAAAGGCCAGTATGAAATGGAAATCGGCAACACGTTGGCATATCAATTCCGTATCCATACACGCAGCAATACGTATACTCATCACTATCCGTTGGTCGTGGACAATATGCTGGATAACCTAGATATTCAGCTTATTTCAATCCAGTTTCGATATTTTATTTTCAACTATTGAGTACTATTCCAGTATTTTATGTATTATAATACGTAAAATTTGAAATGAAAAATGAATACTAGACCATTGCCACTTGGACACCAGTAAATCGGCCGCCCCGATAAAGTTCCAGGCACATATTCTTCATCAGTCATTTTCCAAAAAAGCCTTATTCATTTGGAAATGCTGTAACAATTGCATTTATTATTTTGTTTAAATAATAATATATTTATTTTTAATAACTTGAAAGTTTTCATTTTTGCTAAGCAAATATTCTAATAATAATTACTCAGATATCATTTTGATATTATCTAATCAATAAGTGAAAATTCACAGTATTGAAATAAGCAAAAAAGTAATCATTTTTGATAAAGTACGAGTGCTCACAAGCATAAAATCGGCATTATTTATATACAATACACTTACCGCAATAATTATATGCAAATGTTATTCTTTTTCGAGCGAAAAAAATGTATTCTGTAGAATAAAAGTAGTCAGATGCTTGCTTACGTTTATCAACGTCAAAAGCGTGATAAATTTTAATGTTATTGAATGATTCTCTTATTACAATGCTGATATTATTAAATATCAGCATTTTCTTCACTGACTCAAATGCGAATTGCTTTTCTGCTCTGAATATAAAACAATATTATATATATATATATATAATATGTACCATGAAAAACGATTGAAAACTGAAATCTATTTTTTTTTGTATTTTGATTAAAAAAATCTAAGACAAGTAACCATTTGCTCATTAAATAATAATCATTCCATTAAAATTTTACGTGAAATTTGTTATAAATCAAAAACGTTGATCAATTATTAGTCGTATTATCAGAATAAGTGCTATTAAAATTAGGCACTTAAGTCATTTTTTACGTGGGCTTCAGTAAAAAATAATCAAAAATTTCATAATAATAATAATAATTCATAATTTTGCTTCAAAATATTTCATTCACGATTTTATTTAGTATATCTAGTAAATTCTTCTAGACTGACTAAGCATAAAAACTTGATTTTACTCAAAAACTTCGATTTTTCTCATAAAATCTAAAGGATATATCTGCGTGGCTCCTTGTTCATTACTTTAATAAAAAATACTAATTTATTCACAAATTTTGCTTCATGCAATGCTTATTGCAATACATAACTGTTATTCTCATTAATTCTCATAATTATAACTTAAATTTAACTCAATGGAATTATTATTACTTATGAACTTTGACCAATTTTCAAAATGAAAAACGTAATATTTGCCAAGTTGAGAATGCTTTACTTCAAGAAATCCGCTTAATTATTTCTTTTTAGATTTTCGCATCTTTTTTTACAATTTTAATCAGTTCATTCTTCTTCAGTGCTTTAAATTTATATGAAGATGCATGTGATTCAATTTAATCATTATTATTTATTAGTACTATCATTTGTTATTATTATTGCTATTAAATTGCTTATTATTATTATTATTATTATTATTATTACTAGCATTAACATTGTGATTAACATTTGATAGCGGATTCTCCATTATCGTCATTATAATTATATTACTATAATTTTCATCATATTGTTCCATTACGGTTCAAAAAGTAAGAAATATAGAATCAACAAACTGTGGATGAATATATACTACATCTTTGACGTTTTGAAGAAAACATTAAGCTACTTATACAAAAAAATAGTTATTTTCCTAGTACGTAAATTTTATTTTGCGGATGCACTACGTCTACAGAACAATCATTTGTATACACTTGACTCCTTAATTTCTACCATATTTGTTACAGCTCGTCACAAATCCTAGCTGCTTTCGAAAATTCAATCATATCTATTTGTTATCTGATTCAAATCTGAATTGCCTTAGAAGCATTGCTTCCACAGGCTTTTTCTTGTCGAAATCTAGCCTACTTGGACGTAATGTAATTGTCAAGAATTCAAAAATACAGTCATAACGATCAAAATTATAACAATGCAAGCACCCCACTCACTTAAATCCATCTTTGTTTGGCTAAACTTAAGAATCAATCGTTTCCACGTAAATCGAACAGAAGCTCCTATTACAAGAATGATGTTCGCAGTACATCCTTTCGGACACGTACCCCATTCCACTAAATTCTTTATGTGTATAAAATAAAAATTAAAAGAGCTACATAACATTTTATTACTGCTACCACACTGTTACCAAAGCTTAATAGATTAACCTTTGTAATAATACATGACCAAACATATCATACTTATAATCATCAATATTATTACTAAAAGCTCACATCAAATGTTTTAGCATGTTGTTATCACTTAAAAATTATCATTCAAAAATGCTCGTATCACTTCCAATTTATTTATAACAAAACTATAATGAAATATTCAAAACTAACGGGATACCAATTCTAATAAATTACATCTTAATAAAAATGCTCAGCAATATTTCACTATAATACAAAAAGAGATAAATGTTGAAATGTGGCTTACACAAGTGAAATCTGCACAACATTCTAACGATATCGATATCATACTAATTCCGTATTTTCCATTAATATATCTAACAATGGCATATCACGGACTGGATACAATTTCATACTACAATTAATAGAAAATACGGAATATTTTACATGCATACTTATATTGTCTTTATAAGAAACAGTTATTCACTCATAGCGATTTATTCAACAAAAAATATATGTACCCCAACATCTTTTTATTATACAAACGCAATAAATGAATTGCTAAAATTTTTAACGCCATTTTAGTAAAAATCATAGTAAAAATCAACAGTTAATGATAAAACAAATAATTTTAGTTTACATTAATTAACATTTTTGCTATGCAAATTTATAACGAAACAATCTTAACCCTAAAAAATTTTTTATTCATAGCAACCAATTCTTTACTCACAATATCTATTGACTTTAGAACTATCATTTTGATAATTCATAGTGTAATCAACTGTATAGAAAATTAAGACTTATATTTCTCTGAACTATCAGAAGCATCCAATTTAATTTTTAAAATTAGCCTAAAAATTTGCAAACTAAACTTGCTGCAATTTTTGACAAAAAAATATAAACCAAATCAGAAGGATGAAAAGCACCAAGAGATCAAACAAACTTTTTTTCTTGATTATTCAAATTTTAATTTAACAAATTAAGATTCTAAAAAGTATGCGCATACAAGCAAGAAAGTAGAAAGGAAAAACAACAGTAAATAAAAACGCGTAACTTGGAAAATGAGCATTGAGATATAAATATTAATTAATAGCGTTCACCAAAAATGTATAATAATCCCGTAAAATACGTAACTGAAATTCAAGCGTCAAACTGATTTATATTTTTTTAGGAAAAAAGCAGCATGAAACAATCTGGATATTACTTTTCATTCTTTTTTCGCAAGATTTTACTGATTTATATTTTTGACTTTTACACTCATCAAATAATAAAGAGAATTGATTTAAAATTAAAATGCAAAGAAGTGCATAATTTGCTGTTATTTCGAGTCTGAAAGGCTGGCTACCTGACGTGCTCTTCCTGGTTATCATACATTAGAAAATATATGATGCAGAAATTAAAATAATGTCAGCACTTTCCATCGACCCTGTTTGCGATACAAACTAACAACGAAACTGGTAAATATTTAAACACGTTTCGATAAAACAACAGTATGATTATATAAAATGCTAAATATTGGAATGATAAAGAAGATGTTATAGCTGAAGCAATAGCAACGACCTCACATAATGCAGCTTGAACAAAATTACCATTAAAAAAAATAAAATATTACGTTCAAATTACAGAGCCGTCACATCAAGTCGAGATGTCTATCAAATTTCTCCCACACCAAATACGTCATCGTTCTGTCCGATTGATCTGATGTGTCAACGTATGAGTGTTCAATGCTTCAGATGTAGTAAATCCTGCATCACACTGCTTGCAAATATATGGTCGATCACAAACATGTGAAAGCCAATGTCGTTGCAATACAAATGCGTCAGGAAATGATTGCCCACAGATGGCACATGGTAAAGCTGCTGGTGCAGCGACGGCATTACCAAGTAACGAAGTGGATGTCACCGGTAACTGAGTCGTCTTTGATCGTCTCTGATCCTGATTTTTAAATTACACCAAATGATGACAATTTAGATAAACACGGAATTGTCATACATAAAAATTATGAAAGAAGTTATTTTTTCACCAGAATACATGAAATGCTTATGCCAGTAATTTAAATGCAGCTAAGCAATAAAATGAAGCAAAAAGAATTGAAACATAAATTCACCTTGACAATCACATCCATAATACTACTACATCCATTAGATTTCTCAACTTCATTTATTCTCACTGCTGGACGCTGTTTTGTATTACCATTGCTATAAAATACGTATATAAATAGTGTTGCATTCAAAAATGACAAAGACATTTTTCAAACTCTTGCTTGAGCTTTTGTGACTAAATTTTGTTGTCTTCCAAGAACTCCCACAGAAATAAGCATTACATATCAGGTAACATTTGTTAATACAATAAATGTCTGATTTCTATCCTAAAACTGCATGGGCTCTACAAAATTTTCATGAAGACAAGTTGGTACACCAAGATTTAACTTTTCAAATATTTTTTTAAAAGGATACTTTGCTGATATGCTCAAAATACCAGAATCACTTGGAATCGTTGACATAATCAATGTAGAAGAAGCAGGAGGGATTGTTTTAGGAAGAGTTGTATGAGATTCTTCCGGTGCATTTGGACTGTGATTTGGTGCAGAATTTGCATGTTGCCCAAGAGCTAAACCGGTTAATTTACGATGTAAAGCTGCATTAGCATCTGTGCTTGCATCTGATAACACAGTAATAGCACCTTCAATTTCATCACGACTATCTGAAAAAAAAGGTTCGATATGTATATTACACAGAATAATAGCCCTAATTTATGCATAAAACCTTTATTTAGTTTATGAGGCAACAAATTAACTGTAAAGTAACTAGTTACTTCTACATAAATGAATAAAACTTGTTCTATGAAAATTAAAACTACTTTAATATAAAAAAAAAAACTTTATCACAATTTATTCATAATTAATCAGTAGTTGCTTATCGGTCTTATTATTACGATAGTGAAATAATAAATTATAACCAGGCAAAGGCGTAACAGCACCACTTAATAAATAATGAGCAGCAATATGTTGTCTGAGACTGTCGCGAGTTGGATAGACTTTATCACAATGTTTCTTAGGACAACAAAAGTCTTTTCCATCACGAAGAACTACATGATCAGCATGAAGATGCACCTTAAATTAAACAATCAAATATACCTTATGAAATAATATAGGGTTAATCAATACCTTATGATAACTTCCATTAAAAAGTTAAAAGTGTGAATCAATAACTCTGCACAACTTGTATTACTATCAGTTATTAAGTCTGTAAGTTTCAAATTTTAAACTATTGTAATAAACATTGTAACAACTTCGAAAGACTGACCAATTAATCTAATTAAAAAGAAGCAATATACTAGCCAAATGACGTGATTAATCCAACATTTCGATGTCTGAAGCTTAGAGACTTAACAAATGATGATAAGTTATATAAATACCTGCAATTCAAAGCTTGATTCATAGTTGATTTCACATAAGTTGCATCTCGTTGAAACGGGTAAAAGCGGAGATGGAGCTGTACCAGCTAAAATGCGTTGCGTTGGTGTTGAGCTTTCACTCCGTCCTGCACCTTCACTGTTCGCTTCATCAGATCGTGCAGATGAACCTATGCAAATATAATAGAATGAAATAACACACATTTCATAAAATATATTTTTTATTAACGAAATTATTTTTGCACAATGAAGAACGATTAAATGTTATACTGCTTGCACAAAACCATGAAATTCTCTATTTTTGCTCAATACTGTTAAACAAAGACTTTTAAATGCAAAAACAGTTAATTTACCATTATCAGAGAGATTAGCTGGATCAACTGCTAAACGACTAACTATATCAACTGAACGACGATCAGCCATCTGAAAACAATGAATATAGGATTAAGTGAACTAAAGTAGTATGATGATATTAGTTCAGTCAATCAGTTGTTTTTTGGTTACAATAAATAAGCTGGAAATTTTGCCAACTGAAGGTATTGTGCCCAACTAAATAATTAACCAAAGAATATGTGACGTGAAAATGAAATGCTTTCATTGGCACACTTTTTTTTGTGAAAAACATGCATGATATTTTGAACAGAATATCTTTACGACTGAAAGTAAAGCTAAAAAACAAAGCAAAATTTATTTATGAACATGCCGAGTTCGTATCAAGCTTTGGTGGTATCCATATATTTGCAGAAATTGATTTCCCATTCAGATCATCAGTTACTGCTTTGCGCTGTTGAGAGATATTATTATTAGATTTTCTAGATGACATTTCTGTCTGCAATTTAATAGGTATTAGAATACTTTCTAGAACACTGTATCCTGTATTTTTAGACTTTTCAGTACCATTACTTATTCTATCACCCTCCCTTTTCATAACTACATAAATATGAGATATATACCGATGCCTTTGCAGATGTGACATCATGCCGTTTTGACCGAGGCTGCTGCTCACAAAGTAATCGTTTATTTTCATTAAATGACTGAGGAGATAGAGCAGGAGAACGTTGCTTTTTTAACCGCTGAATGGAAAAGTTACTAGTAATGTTCTTATTAGCAACGCTACAATTGTTATTTACAGTAGTATGTTGAGGTGGTACCGGCGATTGTACCATTTGTTCACGACATTCCAAAGCACTTGAATCTCGTAAAGAAGATATAATCCCTGAAAACTATAGATTATTTTTCACAGAAAGGGGATTGGGTTAAAATGTCTCTTTCTTTCAATTTTCAGAAGTACACAACAATTCGATTTGCAGTATTTTCATGTAAATTTAGTGGATAAAAATAAATTAATTTCAAATCATCTGTTTTAAGTTCAACTTCAACTCCATGTTGAATGAAATAATGCATCATGAAGACTTTTTCAAAAATTTCAAGTTAATGAAAAATAATTTAGCAGTTTTTGAATCATGAAAATTTTTAGACAACTTCTAAAACATATAATGTGAGAGAATAATAAATAGCTACCAAAAAAGCAATCAAATAAATAAAGTTCATAAAAAACTCAATATTTTGTACTGAATGAGATTCTTTTGTTAAAGTTCTAAGTTTAAAAAAGAAGTAACTTACCGAGTATACTTTGTCTTGCACGATCACAGTCTGTTGTGTCAATTTCATTCAAGTATGCACCTCCCTCTTTGCGTGTTATGAGTGAAAGCGAATCCTCTGGAATAATACGTAAACTTTCCAACTTAATTATATGCGTTTTGGAACGAAGATGTTTAGCGAGAATGCCATGCTTCCGAAAACCGATGTTACAATCAGCGCACATAAATGATCGTGGATTCATTGATGACAAATTTGCATTCGTGTCTTCTGAAATGAATGAACAAATACACTAAATGTAGGTTTCTACATTTTTAATAGTACAATTTTCTAATAACGAGGATACTCATATTGTACAATAACTATCTTATTTTACGCTCGATATCCAAAAATAGCCTATAAAACTAAGCATCATGTTTTATTCTGAGCTTTGCTTGACGTGAACATCTCATAAAATTTCAGAAAAATAATATTCACTATCAGTTAACAAAACAAACCGTTATCAGAAACAGTAGATTGCTGCTCACTAGATAAAACTTCAACTATTCCGTGTTTTTCTTCCATATGTTTGTTTAAAGCACTGCGCGTACGTGTTGCTTGTTTGCATTCCGTACACTGGTGGGAGCGTACACGTGAGTTTGATGGTCCAATCAAATGAATTTTACGGTGCAATGACATTTCAGTCCAGCTCCGAAACGCGCGTTTACAGATATCACATATGATCGTCTTCAATTCAAGAATTCAATAATTGTGCCACTATATTATTTATAATATTCTAGAACTAAGCATATAATATGCAGCATTAGGAAAAATATGATTTAATTTAATGTTTTCAAGAAGATTTCATGTGTAATATGTAATGAAAGTTTATTCAATCCAATAACTTGTAACAAATAACTTATAAACAAGCTATTTGACAAATGACCTCAATTTACTTAGAAATTTTTGAACCTCTTTGGCCAAAAATGCCCCAACTGAACGTTGATGAACTGCTACGCAAGACGACACTGATATAGAATCACTTGTGGTAGGTGCTATAGTTTCCGCTACTACTGCATTACACATTGATAATTTTTGATCGTCGATAGAGTCCTGAATATTCAGAAGAAAAAAATTACAACAAACAAGTAGATCCACATTACTAAATTGCAACTAGTGTGAAAAAAAAAGTATTATAGAAAAAAAGTATTTGATTTTAGATGAAAATTACTTTTTTCAGCAAAAAATTCGTGTCTAATGTATTTGGCTGTTTTCGATTTTCCGCTGGATATTGCGCACTAGGTGGTGCGCTATGACATGACCTTAAATGATTCGGATGTGGCCAGTCAGAAAGTGTCTCGCCCACAATCCATAATGTTGGTGGTGTATGAGCCATTCGTTTCACTAACGTATTTTCTTCAACATTGAAATAAATTAAATCAGTGACAAAGGACTAAATCAAAAGTGATTCACAAATACTAATCGTACTGTGCTAAATGCATTACTGATTGAAAGTTTTTAGCAAGAATGAAAAAAGTTAGAAATCTGATGAATCACTAAGGAGACAGAAATATAAACTATGAACTAACAAAATATGACCATTAAAAAATTCTCCCTACAATAAAGAATATCAATACCTTGGCCAAATTTTCTATACATATCCGTATTGCTTTCATCACAAGGTGGTCGCAATTCCTCATCAGAAGAACTGAAAGAAAACAATTAAAAGTTTTCGGCCAGCTTTTGAATTTTCATAAAGTCATAAATCTTCATAATAAAAACTGAAAATTTCAAAAACTCGTAATTAACCAGTCATCATCCGATAATGGATCATTGCTGAATGTTGAAGCTGTGCCACTGAGACTAGCTATTTCTAATCGGTCATGATCACTGTCAGAATCTTGATCCATTATTTTTTGATTGTCTTTTTCAGCTATTCGACGGTGATGTGTTTTGGATTGCAGATGCTTTGTCAGATTCCCTTTTGTTTTGAAATTAAAGTTACACTGCTTACAACCATACGGTCGTATATCCAAATGGGATCTATAAAATTATACACGATGAGAAAAAAATTAGATAACAACACTGCAGTAAAAATATCAACAATTGTTTATTTAAATGGAACTTTCTTATGATTAATAATTGGATGAAAAAAATATAATTACTTATTCAACGATGGCATCAACAGATCATTTTGAAAGGAATACCAATATTCATGTCTAAAATATAATTGTGCAAATAAACAATTACTGATACTTTTCTCCACTATTTAACAATTCGTAATGTATAAAAAATGATACACATATAGCAAACAGATTAAAATGAACGAAAATAAATGAAATATCGTAGTAAAATAAATAAAAGTTAATACAGCTCAAGAACTTACTTAATGTGCTTTTTTAACATTGACGGCTTCTTACAACGTATTCCACAACGGTCACAGACATATCGACCACGTCCACGGCCACGAACATAAACATACACTTCATCCGAAAAATAACCACCTACTATTTTTTGCGACAAAGTTTTTGATAGTTCATTTTCAACTCCACTACCCTGCGACTGTTTGCACACCACTCTAAAAGGGAGCTTAATTTTAATATGAGATAGTCACTTAAACTTTACAGGTTGCATTATGGCATTTGAGTATTCACTCTAGCGCATTATTTTAATTTAACAAGAAATATTTTATACACTGTATTTGGATATTTGCACAAGTTGCGTTGCAATATAATGAGAAGTACTTTTCGAAAAAATTTGTGTGATAGAAGGAAAAAAAGTACTCCGTAGTGGGTAAAACATTCTGATCCTTTTCTATTTCCACCAGATTTCTCCTTTTACTAACGTTCATATCGTTTCCAACTTTTGATTTCTGAATGTTTTTTAACGGTATAGCAGAGCTGCTAACGACATTCATCGAAACACTTGACGTTGATGTTGCTGTTGAGGGGCGATCTTGCACGAAAGCAGCAATTACGGCTTGCGAATTTATTGGAGCTCCCGTTGTAACAACAACTGCTGCATTTTGACGTAAACGTATCTGCAACAGATGTTTTTATCTTTGCTCGTGCTAAAACACCAAAAATGAAAAATTCCTACTTTCAAATACTGAACTGAAGGTACGAAAGTAATATACATATGTAAAAAGACGATCTTTACAAATGACATGACAGCCCGTCCAATGTCCCTAACAGTAAGTGTGAAGAGCAGAAAATGCAAATACAAAGTCCGCAAACAAAGAAAAAAAACAATGTTTTGAATCATCCAAATATATGCTGCTTTTTATAGAATTGTCATGATTGCTTCTCAACAAAAACAATAATCTTATAGTTTTCAACTTCATACTTTAGTTGAGTAGTCCCAAAACGAAGAATGTGTCACTTTCAGCACACTCATTTCACGCAAAGCCGTAGTATACCTCCATAACTGCTTCACACCCATACGAGGTTTCGTAGAACAAGTACTTATATAAAGTAGGTTCAACTTTGCTTCTTCAGAATCTACGGTACTCTGCAAATTAGTCCCATACAAGATGCAAACAAAAAAAAGGATAGTAATAGCTTTTTCTTTAGGTAAAATTAGATTTCTTTTTTATAAATTGGAATTTTAAAAACATTATGTTTATTCCGATTATTCTTTCAACTTGCATTTCACTGATTTCTAATTAGCATGAAGTGTCTGTCAATACCAGGCAAATTTCAGAATTTCAGCAAAGATGTAATGCAAGCAAATGGATGAAGTTTGTGCACCGAAAACTGCACAGGATATAGTATGAATTAATATTATAGAAGGATAACAAACCTGTTGCCAATTGCTGTACATGCTCAACTTGGGTATATGTTCACAGAACATAGGCTGTGGCTTGTTTAAAGTGGCAAATGTTTCTGTAGTAATATTTCGCATACGACTTCTTCGAGATGTAGCATCACTTCGAGATGACGACACTTCATTCAAAGTTAAAATATACGGCTTGTTAGCTACAGAACTAATATTCTGAAATAAAAGAGGCTATGAATAAAAAGTCCATGCCAAATTCAAACACAATACGATCACAGAGGCAAATGTTGCCAACAACCTGTCAAACTAATACAGGATTGAACATTGCTATTTTTAAAAATTGTGTTTGAACATAAAATAACTAAAGTATTTATTTATCAGAGATAGATATTTTTAAATTAAATGTACAGATTAAAAAAATTACCTGAGGAGTAGTTGCTGCTAAATAAATACGCTGATATGCCTGCGGCGTCTTCGGAATAACAAGCTGACTAGAAATATGACAAGTTATTGGTACAATAGCAGATGAAGCAGAAGCTGAAGCACTAGAAATGATAATACTATGATTTCGCAGCGAAACTATGGGCGTTTTACAGTGTCCAATATATGATGATGGAGCAACTGAATTTGCAGTATTGAGAATGGCTTTTGATGTTTCCTAAAAACCAAATCTTAAACATCATCAAGAATCTATACATTTATCACCCACAAAAATAACATTACACCAAAGTCTTAAACATGTCACATAAAATACAAAATTATATATATGAAATACCATCGATTTGTCGAAGGTGTGATTCAATATTTTCAATTGTGTACATACTAATTTTGGAGCTTTGCTTGTAGATGCTTGAGGATCGTCGAGATGTTCTACAGCTGCTAAAAGACGACGTTTGAGCGGATGACGATTTTCATGATTCGCAGAGGAAGATGTTATACCATTGTTACTACAGATGCTCGGTTTACGTCCAACATTTTCAACTGTTCCAACATTAACAGTATTTTGCTGTTGCATCATATGCAAATGTCCTAAGGGTCCTCCTCCTAGTATTGCTGCTCCCATTACTGATGATGATGATGATGACATTACTTGCGAATTAATTTCGGCACGCCTAAAAAATGTTACAATATGACGAATTATCATAATCAAAATATGCTATTTTAACAACTCGCCAATTTCACAGTTAAATTTTTATTCTGCTCTTTCACTAGCAAGTGAGATCTATAGCTTTTAAAGCCACAGTATAAATATATATATGGGCACGGTTTTCGAAATAATGAAACAGAATACTGAAAATTTCTTACAAATAAATGTCAGAAATAACAGTTTTTTTCAATAACATTAGAAAGTGAGCATAGAATGCTACTACAAAAGCTTTTTAGCTTTCATCAATCGTAACAAATATGTACAATCAACGGCGTTAAGGTTAGCTTTTTTATTTTGCATAACCAAAGGAAACAATATAAAATGGAAATATTTGAATGGGAAGTGGAAGAACGCAGAAAAGAAACGTAATGTATTAATAATTATGTAAAACAGAAACTTTCTTGTCAGCAGTACTAATATTATAATGATATACTAAAATTCGATAAAAAATAAAAATTAATCATTGATGAAAAAAAGAAAAACTAGCTGAATTGTTTCTATGCATTCATAGCTTCAAACACGGAAGTTAAAAAGCTAACTTGCTGCATCTGATTTCATGAGCATCAAGAGCCGCTTCATTTGGAAATTTCAATTCACAATAATTGCACGTACAACATTTATCAGGTATTTTCACAATCGGATAGCCATTGGTTAAAGAGCCTCCAGTAACCCGTATAGCAAGCGGTTTATGCGATTCATAAAATGATTGACTGCGTGTGCACTGCAATCGTATCTCACGCAGTCCTAAATAACAATTCGATAAATGCATAGATAAATTATATCACAAAACAGCTTTTAAAATAGAAATACAAAAACCTTTCTAAAATCTCTTAATAATGTCTTTCAAATTATAGAAAGGAAAGTAAACATATTTAAAGTAGAGATTAGACAAGTATTGACTAATCATTTTTTGTTGAACGCAAAAAGCTTCAAAAATACCTGGTGAATTACTTTGACTTCTGATACCCGTTTCAAGTTCAATAGAAGACTGCGACCCCACTTGCCGATGATATGGACGCCGCTTTATAAGACCCGGACTTTGTTCCAAAATCGCTTCATTTTCACTAATTAATCGTGATATGTGCTCCTTTACTGATTCCGGATTTGTTAGCAAGCCAACATTTCTATTGTCTGTTGCTAAAGGTTGTGATGCACCTTAAAGAAATTCCCAATTTTTGTAAATTTTCAATTTTTGTAAAGATCAGGCATTACAGATTTGTTTTAATAATGATTTTTTTTCCTTTCCTCTCTTAAAATAAACAAACCTATTTTATCATGAACTGAATTTCGAACCGCTTGTTCTGCCAACAAATTATCAATTAATTTTTGCTGATGTTGTTGTTGAGCAGCGACTGGTGTTCCAATAGCACTTGGTACTAAAACCAGTAATAAATACTATTTAGGCACTGGAAATACTTCAATACTTGTCATTTCGAAAACACAACTATATTGTGATCAAATAACTTTGATACTGTCGCCAACATTTTATCGAAAACATAATAAATCCCACAAATAATATGAGATTTGAGATGGAAAAAATCCTTGATATTAAAAAAATCCTAGTGTCAAAAGGTATCACAATTAACTTTTAGCATTTATGATAAGCATCCGAATAATTTGTTCTTTTTTTATAATACAGTCTTTTTTGCGGTAAATATTACTGACTGATGATTTAGCAGCAATAAAATTTGACAATACTCATGCCTCATTATTTTTAAATGCTTTAGATAGTGATCATAAAATGTTGGCGAATTACATTTAAAAGTTTGTATATCTCTAGGAGATTAAAAAGGCAGTGACATGCTAATTTTACATGCTTAAAAGGACGGAAATGGTTGAACAAATATTAGATTTAATTGAAATTATCAATTTACTCTTTGTTAAATAGTATGAAAATAAATTAAAAACACAAAAACTATAGATGCTACCTTGAAGCTGCAGAGGTTGCTGTGGTTGTTGTACATGATTAGTAGCATTGAGTTGCGACTGTAATAGTGCTGCCAGATGCGGCTGATAGTAAGCGAAAGGATTGAGCAATTGCGCCAACGCTGCTTGAACCTGAGTACTTAATGATAAAGGAACAATGAGATGAACAGATTATCACAAATTCTATTTTGTTGAGATCAGAATTGAAATAAATCTAACCAATTCAACAACAACAGTTTCTCCTGTGAGATAATGTATGCTTCCTTTGATAGCAATATTAAAAACTCGTCAACATATACAAGTAAACATTTTCCCTACGAATAAGCAATACATGAAAATGCAACATAAACAAAGAATGTATGAAAGTCAAACGTGTACGTAAAGCGAAATTTTACATCACAGAATTATGACATACTTGTTGCTGCAATGGATTATGCTGGAGTAGTAACTGGTTGATCGCAATTGCTTGCGCTGCATTTGCTAGTACAAATGCCTGATTTTGCTGTTGTTGCTGTTGTGGTTGAGCAGCAGCTGCAGCTTGCTGCTGTTGAGATGGAATACTTGATTGTTGCTGAGCTGCAACTGCTGCCACAGCATTTGCCGCTGCTGCTGCTGCTGCCGCGGCTTGAGGCAATAAAGGTGTAGGAGGTGAAAGTGCGGCTGCTTGCGATACTGCAGCAGCACTTTGCATTAACTGCGACTGTGCTGCAGCAGCTCCAGCTGAAAGAAACTGCTGGTAGAGTAGATGAGCCGCTGGAATTGGAGTAGCAGAAACTTGCGCAGCTGCTAAAGCTACCGCATTTAGATTTGCCACTCCACGTGATGACAAAGCTTGCGCATCCTAAAAGTAAATCTATTATTAGGAAACTTTCCGTTTTACAAATTAAATGTTGCTTTTTTTTCATTTCCATATGTTAAAAATTCCTTTTTGCTTTTCAAAACATTTGTGAAGAAGTATTTTTCTTCTACAAGCTCATGGGAAATAGAAAAAAAGCACGAAATGAAGAGGAACCTGAGGACGTAACGACGGTATGCCGCATTGTGCCGCTGATGGTTGCGCCAAGTTACCAGCTATGCCGCCCATTCCTGCACCAATACCACCACCACCTCCACCAGACGCAAATGCCATTTCTTGAAAATTATGATAAAGTCTATCCATGACTATAATTATTCCAGCTACTATTACATATCATAACAAATAACACATTAAAGAGATGGATAGTTGATCGGTTTATCACGGGCTCAAAAAGCAGAGTTTAAAAATTACTCGAAACTCATGAGATGCAATTTCTAAAAATTATATATTTGAAATAATAACTGAAGTATAAAAAATGTTAAAATTACTTCAGGCTTTCCTTTTTTCCGTTCGTGATTCTATACAATTTGCCATGAACTAAGTGATAATGACATGTTAAAGCATCTGAAATTATTTTTTACAGAGGATAAATATAAATGGAAAAGCAGCAGTGGTGAACTTTAAACCTACGAGCAAATGCTGAGATTTTACCAAAATCAAAAGAAATGTTGTAGAACAGTACAATTTTAGCACGATGAACAGAAAAGATTAATATAGAAAAGTCAAACGAAGACAATAATTTCTTTCGTATATGTTTTTATAAGCCTATAATTTTTTTGTGCGGCGCATAATTAACTAATAACTTTGCTCTAGCAATACGTCAAGCCCTAAAGATTCATCATACACAAAGGTGTATGATATTTTTGGTAATATGAAAAAAATGAGGGAATAGCTCTTATACATCAACAAAAATTCCACCGCATATTTGCAAATGATAAAAAGACTGATGTAGTTTGAATCGGATTAAAAGAACTCATAGGCCTATTTAAAAATATGTCTACAATTTTTGACAAAACAAATTTAGCACGAATTACTATTATGATAATGATGCACATGTTTCCTCTGATGCCTACACTCTATATTTTAACTATAGGAATGTTAATCAGAATAGCAAAATTAGCCAACTGAAATAAGGTAAAAAATTTATAGAATAGTTCTCCCTTAAATTAACCTTAGATTAATTCATTAACTCATTAGTGAATTGCACGCTAAGGCAATAAACAACTGAACATAACCGTTGTCAATTAGTTTTGGAATAAAACAACTGAGGTATACTTACTTGTGAATAACAACACTAACAGAAATTTCGCAGTCTTTCCTTACTTTCCAGTTTTCACCACAAAAATGAATTTTCCTGAAAATAAATTTGATTTTACTTATTAAGAGAATGTGTTATTCAAGGAAATTACACGCAAAAGCATAGATTTTGAAGATACAAGCAAAACATTTGTGAAAATTTATTAAGAATGTTTCCGAACAGATTATACGATTACACTTCCAAATTTGCTAATTGTGCCTGTAATTATTGTGTGTTGTTCACTATTTGACATCAAGTACAATTACGTTAGAGCAAGTGCTTCAGAAAAAAAAATGATTAGATTAATGAATTCACTTTAAAAATTGTCAGACCTGTTCTTGTCTAAACGTCATATCTTGATAGTAAAAATAATATTACAATAGCAATAATTGCAGTGGTAATAAATGTAATGACGAGTAATCATGATTTCTCCTGACAATTCTAGCACAATTCATCTTTACACTTTTTATACATCTCGCTTTAAATATTGAATTTAAACTAAAGTATTATCAAATTTTTATGATCACTTTTGGGATGAATCACTTGTATTTCTCCCATAAAACAAGGCATATTGCATTTATATAATTATATTGAGGGTAAACGTTGCGCACAAAGTTAAATACTTGAAATTTGAAAATTTTTCAATAACTTAAATTTCCATAAATTTTTAGCAGTAACTTGTGATTACTACTAGTAGTACGCAAAATTAAGTACACTTGATAAGTTCATAGACAAAAAAATCAATTTATGACCTTTGCTTGATCATTTAAGACCTTTAACTTGATTAAATAAATAAGACAGACTAAAGTTACTAGTAAATCACGTTTTCACTTTCATGAACATTAACATTATTCAAGCTTATATCTTTGAAGTAATTGATGGATGAAAAAATGCTACTCACTTTGGCCTACCTTTTAGCAATCTCAAATATCAACCAAAGTGGACCAAATAATAATCAAAATTTGCATAAACCGACAAGAAATGAGCAGAAAATAGAGAATGTAAGCATAAAGCTTTTATCGTTTTATTTGCAAAGGCGAAGAAAAATAGAAATGAATTTTAACAGCTTACAGAAACAATTTTTTGCACAACCTAATCTTTCCTTTCATTTTCCTACCACTCCTCTCCTTTCTATCACTTATCTTTGGTAAAGGAATTATGGAAATTTACATAATAGTAAGAATCTTTCTTTAATGCAAGACTGCGCTCTTTTGCTCATAATAACATTCTTAATACCTTGACGTGTACTCGCTCGTTATTCATTTTAACCTGCACTTGTACACCCCTGTGCGTGCACTAATAAGTCCATTAATGCTTTACAAATTTTTCAAACGTAAAATATGCAATCATACTTTAAACTTGTCTGAAAAAAAAGCCATCTTTCTTGCAGTAATTTCGAGTCAATTTTACGAATACATTTTTTTTATAAATTTAGACAAAAAACTTTTTGTAATTTTTTATACAAATTCCGTGGTCAAGAAAATTATCATACCTGTTGTACCTGAGATCTGTATTCAAGTCAATTTCCATTCTCAAAATCACTACTGCTCTGTTACTTGGGATTGATATCAATCTCATCTCCCTTTCACTACAAAAGTTCATCTGACTTCCGTTGCTTGTGAATGCTCTTTTTTTTTCACTCAAAGCTGTTACCTTTCATTATTCTTCATAGCCTCTCTAAGTCTTCTTACTGTCCTTACTCTATGCTTTTTGAGACTTATTTCACTACTTCCAGTATTCAACAAAAATGTTCCCTCATAAGTTACAGTAATTAATTACTTACGAGAAACAAGATATCAGAGCGATGAGAGTGGGTTGGTTGCAAGCAAAGAAGAGTGAAACACAAAATCGGACAAATTTCAGCCAGAAAAAAAATAGACTAAAGCAAGCGGAAATATTTTCCTTTTTAATTACCGGAACTTTGTCAAGAAACAAATGTACTTATATATGTGTAATGGTACTCAAACTATGTGTACCCAATTCTGAAGTTTATGGACCTTTCCCGGGAATCATCTTGTATAAATTGCAAAGTTGCATCTAAAACTTCTTCAATCCAATGAGGAGTCATTATTAAGCATAAGATAGTGTAAAAATGGTGAGTGCTGAGCTGTGTGATGCCAATACGGCGAACAAATGATATTATCTCTATTGTTCCATTCTACTTAATAATATTTACACTTGAATATTACAATTCCATCCTTCTGATACTTCAAATATGTAAGCAAATAATTGACTTTAGCTAATAGCAATTCGTCATTTAAACATTTGCAATAAATAAATATTGTATAAAGTAAGACCATAGAGGTGCTGATATTTGGGACAAGATCAATCGCAATACAACCTCTTCATCCCTGCTGCAACTCATTGATCCTCATAATGTATTGATTGATTGAGGGATGGAACACATTATTTCTTATAGAGAGGATGCACAAGATGTCAAAAGTAATTAATTAATCTTTCTTGCATCTTTCACAGAATGTAACCATCTCTTCTTGCTGCTAGCCTTTCTAACAACCATCACAAATGGCAATAAATAGAATCAGCAAAGAATGCAAAAAAAGTTCTCAAAGAAGCAATGAGAAATTGTTCCGTGGAATTAATATTATGATTGCTATTATACTACTATTATTAATACATTAATACATTTCTATGATAAGCACACAGCACACAGCACCCAAAGTTTAGCATGCAGCCAACACACACAAATTAGCAATCTTCTCCCACTCTCATATACGCTAAGCACGTGAAACATCACAAACATTCTCTGCTCATTTACTAAGAACAGATTTTTATCCTTCATCAACGCCCTCAACATACAAATTACTAAAATTCGCACATCAAAAAAATTTACTTGCAAAATGTCCACGTATTATTGACTTTGAAAACTATCAGTTAAAAAAATTATTTATTTACTTGGTCAGTTACTTGCAAGTAAAGTTTATATGTTTAATTTCACAGCAGCGTATGTATTTGTTCTTCTTAGCAAACATTTATTTCTACATTCAAACATTTGCACAAATTTAATAAAATGAGTGCACGCTTACACATAAACACACATACATACGCACGCGCACACACACACGCAGTCAGACCGCCGTCTGACGATCACTACTCACTGCAAACAATATTCGCCATACTAGTAGTAAATAATTATAACACTAATACGAATATTATTCATTAAATAAAGCAGCAAATGTGGACTAAAATTAATAAACAAATAATAGTGAGTGAAAAACTTGATGCTAACATACGTAATATGAGATGATGTCATCACGGAAAACGTTATGAAGGCAAAGTACCAAAACAAGCACTTCTACAATTACTTCCCAGACTGTTTTGTGTTCTTCCCTTTGGCATGCTTCAGTCAAGTTTAACATAACTCTAATCAATCATCCCTCTCCTATCTGTGATTCATTTTTCAAAAGGACTCCCAAATATGTAAGACAGTAAATAAATGACTGGTAATTTAAGACAGCACAAACAAGCAACCAGTCATGAATGTTTTCTATGTATATTATTATTATTTTTAATTTCAAATCCAAATTTCTGCAGCAAAGAATTAAATTATATTGCATGCAAAAGTAATAGTTTATACCCGCCTTTCCAAAATTCACTATTATTACTACCCTTATTGTCAAACTGTCATCACTGTCTTCCTTAGTCGTACTGCTTAATCGAAAAGAGTTAAAAATTAATTCATTAATTTCAAAATGGATCGCACACTGCATTGATTTGCGTGCCCTCAACAAACAGATAATTTGCAATAACATTCAAAAGGACTTGCAAATGCATATTTTGTACACAAATTAATCGGACTAATGATGAATCATTTCGCTACCTTTTCCGATTTTCATTTTCAATAATATACGATTATTCAAAAATTTCCTAGAAATAAGCATCACTTTGCCAAATTTTTTTTCAAATTTTCATTTCTGCCAGAAATAAATTTATTGGTAAGAATTATTAGTTACAAAAAAAATTGCTGATTAGAAATAATTTCAAATATTTTTATCACCAAATAATGATAAGAGAGTGAAATGAGAAAAGTAAGGTCTCGATATTTTACATTAATTCTTCAAGATCAGTATTTCAGGTTATCACGATAAATCAGTAATCGACCATATATATATACTGTCTCAACCTGACTTCTGTTCATTAATAATTGACACAAGCTAAATAATAAGTCCAAGATATGAATACAATAAAATTGAATCAATGTAATGTACCACGAAGTAATTAATAACTGATGAACTGTTGGACAAAATTCTATCCATTGATTAGTAAAATTTAAGTAATTAGTCAGTTATTTCTTCTCAACACGAAAACTGAATTTCCCGAAAAATTAAAGTTCAAAAGTACTGAAATTATTGTGTTTTCATTTTGAGTATCACAATTAGGGTGAAAGAAAATGAAAATACTTAGCCATTTTCCATTATTTTAAGTGCTGACGACCACTACAAAATGACAAACTTCAAAGTTTGTTTTTATACGTGTACTTACACGCATAGAACGAATTTATTTGTGTGCGAGTGTATACGATATGTAAAAAGTGCATGTCGAATGTGTAATAAGGGACAGCTTCCATTGCATAGAGGTCGACTAAACTGGGCCGCGTTTTTTTCTCCTCATGACTATATCTGTAGGTGGGTACATGTGTAAGTAGGTTGTAAATAATGTTGAGTGCAGTTATAATTTTCAGGAAGTAAGTGATGGTAGTGGATACTACGATTCTTTTTCATCGGCAATAATATGGACGTGTGTCAATAATACCTGGTCGCAAGATGATGAAGTAAGTAATTTCGAACTGTATTTAAAATAACGTGTCACATGTGCTATCACACAATTACTTTGCACTTTATGTTCATTCAACTCAACATAGATGATGATCTGAAAAACTTATACTTGCTTGCATATCTGTATCTCTTTTTCTACATCTGTATCTATATTTTTTAATGACTGTCCTTCTATGCTCAATACTAACAAAATAACGTGCATAAACTTCCGATCTCAGTACTACAACTAAGGTTTTTGGACCAATTTTATCCTGAATATGACTGCTGGAACAATATTGCACTCAGCAATGTAAGAAGACTACCAGTTCACCAAATCCATTTTCCTTACAAGTACGCTTTACAAATACATCATAATCACATTGAAGATTTTTCATGAACTACGCGGATATTACGTCAATTCGATCAGTTTTTACCAAGCTAAGCGAAGGTTTTTCTTACAAAAATCTTTAACAATTAGTATTTAAAGTCACGTAAGTTTCATAAAAACACATACAGGTTCAAGGAACGAGTATTGGTAGCGAAGTTAGTAACTAATACTACTACTACCAGCAATAACAATTGGCTTTCTCCCATTCCCATCGACTAGTGTTCGTTTAAGTCGGAGTGGTTCCAATTGTGTTTGTCACTGCTAGGTTTCTCTAATGACACACACACACATACACATACCGCCCAAAGGTTGGCTGTTGTTGTCGGGAAAGCAAATGAAAGAGTCTTTTACCAGACTGTTGAAGGACACACATACAGAGCGCTGAGAAACTTATCTTGCCAGTCTTCAAAAGAATTACATCGTGCAAGGGACAATAAATGACACATACAGCTTGCGTATCTATCCACGTTTGCCAACGTGTCTGTCTAGTATCTATGCGTGCTATGCATACGTTTAGATGTTTGCGCATTTGCTTCCTTGTCTGTCTGCCTGTTTGTCTGCAAGCAAAGCGCGAAAGATAACGTTCATGGGAAGGGGAAAGCACCCTTTTCACCCTTATTCTCGCTATCTATCTACATAATGCCAGAGAGATGGCATGGCAGCAAAGAAAGACAAGCTAAGCTCACTAGAAGTACCCGTAGCTACTCGACTACAAGAGTATTTGCTTTTTTGCTTGTCGTAATTTACTAATGTGCTAGAGACAGTGAGTAAGAGGGGAGTGTCTGCATGTCAGACACACAGGCGAAATGTGTAAGAGAGTGAAGACTGAGAAAAGTAGTGGGAGGATTGGAAGCGATTAAAATTGCTATCGATCGTGACGTCATCACTGCAATACTGTTCCCACGGAGAGGTATTCGGGATGCTCTCTTTTCTCATTCCTCTCCCTCTCTCGTACTACTCTTTTTCTCTCGACTATATAGATCACAGGTAGAAAGAGTCACACGTCATTCTTATGCACTCAAGATGACTATTTCGTTATCATTTAATACAAAACTTCAAGAAGGAATACGGTAACAAAAAGAGTACATACAATCGACACCCAAATATGATCGAAAACTAATAATCTACAATTTTTGCGCTGATTAGCAAAATTTTTATATTTTCACTCACTCGATAGATCAATAATAAATATAGCAAACCTTTGTACTTGTTGATTAGACTTCACTGATTAAAGTGGGATATGCTCAATTTAAGATGGGACTGCAGTAAAAGATGGAAATAAGAGAAAGCAGAGACGTAGAATAAGTAAAATGCGTCACTGAATTTGAAGCTAGTAGATGAAGTAAGGTTAAGGTAGTTTAGTTAGTTTCATCACCTTAGAAAAATTTGCACCATTAGTTATTTATTGAATGAGAGAAATGAGTGAGTGAGTGAAGTTTTGCTGTTCTTTGTATTATTTGCTGATGGCAAGTTTTGCAATTTTTGTTAGGAAAAAACGAGAAGAATGTCTTAAAGAAAAGTAAGAGAAAAATTACGGAATAAAATATGACAAACAAATGTAAGTTTTTTCACTGTATATCTCTTTTCACACGTATTTTGCGTAAAATTAAAATGGTATATAATTAAAGTTTGTTTTTTTTCACGCAGTTCGCGTGTTTTTGTTGCTTCGCGCTACCAATCATAAATGATGTAGAAAACAGGTTTTTAGAAAAAAAAGAATGTGCTGGAATTTTACATCTGCTCCAACTTTTGGCATTTTTCCTTTCTCAGCTGCGTGTCATATAATTGAAAATGCAAAGCATTTTTTAATCCTTTGCAATATTTTTAAATTATATGAAATGACTAACTGCAGCAACGGTAAAAAATGACTTCTCTATTCTGAGAGTAAAATTTAGCTTCAATTTCGCTACTTGCAATCTGTGCTTTTTTTTGCAAACTCATTGAAGTCATATTTAGGCATATTCAGGCAGATAAATGTCATCTCATGTGATGAAGGAAATGCTTTTTTTCAAAAACCAGATTTACAGTTATTTGCTAGATGGACATATCTGACAAGGTAGCTGTTGAAATATTAAGAATTGTTGCTGCTTGATGAGTGAGTAAACGAATGAATAATCATGTGAAAAGTTGCTCTGTAGCTGCAAGATTTAAGATAAGCAGAAGGAAACATTTGCCAAAGAGAAAGAATATAGAAGAATTTTTTGTATTAGGTTGCTATGGTAAAAGTAGTCTGGAATTAAAAAAGAGGGTTCATTACAATCTGTGCCAGTCCTTCTCACACACATATTTTCACTTTTAAGCACCAAACAACGAACGCTTCTATCTAGCCTTTCAGTCTTGCTCCTTCATTAGTAAAAATCCCTCATAATATTATTATTACGGAAGAATACGGTAACGGATGGTTTCTGCAACTCTCTTTATGTTTATATTTGTATGAATCCTAAGGATTCATACAAATATAGTATGAACACTAAAAAACGAATTTTAGAAGAAATTGGAAAAGCGTGAAAAATATCTGATTTCCTGTGCGAATAAAAAAAGTAACTATTAAAAAGTTTTTGCCTGAGCAAATTCAATAATTTCAAGCACCACTATGACTCAGATATAACCATATCGGATTTTGCACATATAACAGACTCCTCCTTCAGCGGGAATATGCGTGCAGTGGTTTTCGTTTCTTTTTTTGCTTGCTGCTACATTCCTATCTTCCTTTGCAGTAATTAATTTTGCATAAAATTGCTAAAAGATTGAAAATAAAAATAACACGAAATATGGAATGACTGAGGAGTTGAAAAATATGCATTAAATAAACATAGATCGAGATGTAAGAGGACTGTGTGATTAATGCTAGTGATAACTTCAGCTGTTAAACAACGATAAACGTCATAACTGCTGACTTTATCATATTACGAAAAAGCACTAAGAAAGATTCTCTACTGCAAGATTCTCATGATTTTTTCATGTAAATGAGTACAGATTTTTGGCAGACCTAAAGCTAAATTATATCCATTTGCTACTGCATCATCTATACTCATTTATCCCATGTTTGATGTGTTACGAATATAAATTCATGCAGTAATAAAGAAGCTATCAGAAGTAAAAAGGATTTTAAAACTGCCAAAGCAAGTACGAAACAGTAGGGCGATTAAAAGAGGTGAGACTGTACAAATGTCGGTTTTTCTCACTACCATATCAAAATAATACTGAAATGTTTGTCACACAAAATTATTTTAGCTTAAATAGAATAAATATAGTAGGGATATTTTACCTTGAATGGAGAAAAAAAATGATAAAATATCATTGTGTACAAGAAAATTTTGCTGTTGAAAGTATGGCACAGTTTTTTTAGAGGTAACAGTAATACTTCACAAATAGGTATAACATTAGGAAAGGTACTATAGATGTTCATGAAAAGTGACAGTAATACCCTTACAAATAAGTACAATATGAATAAGAAGCTAACTCATTGGTAGATTTGAGTTGCAGTTATTCGTGCACGGGTCACTTTGCAGATATTGACGATTTACTGACCTTCAATGGATGACCTTAGTACACAATGGTGAATGTCTGTGTGTATGTTTCATCCCAAGCCTTTTCTTTCACACTATTTACTGCTGCTCCTTATTTGCATTCTAAGAGCACAAAGATGGTAGATGTGGAAGAACAATTTATGTAGAGAGACAGAAAATTTGTATGAAGTAATGAGCTACTAAAATTTGATCAAAAAGCTTCATCAAAGCAAAACTTTTCAGACTTTTTTGTCCACTCTGATAAGAATTAAAAAATTCCAGAAACAAAAGAAATACAAAGATGTGCAAAGAGGGAGTTTTATCCCGTCTAATGGCTATGAGATGTTAATCACTGCTCTAGTAAAATATACAATTATTTCTTTAGATGTAAACTTAGATGGACCACGTAAATGTGCAGACGATATCGATGTTCTTTAAGCGATTACAAAAATTACGCTAGTCTGATTCTTAGTATGAACAAAGGTTTAATTCAGCAATAATTTTTCACGAAATACACGGAACTACAAAAATAATTGTCTTCAGAAACTTGCGAGCAGAGGTATCATTTGTTATTTTAGTTAGCAGCATTTATTGAGAAATTACGTAGCAGTTTAGCTGTATTCATTGGCCTAATTTTACTAGTGTGTAAAATTGCAATTACGTTTCAGAAATACGAGCCAGGAGCTATTCTTGAGTAATATTAGCAGTAAAGAATCGAAATAAAATTACGACTAAATTAACCTTATCGCTGTTAAACCTCATATAAATCAAAGGCGAAATCATGACATCAAGACGGAGCTATAATAGCGAATATGAAATACGTATTATAGTGACACATAATGAGTTAGTCAGATGATAATGAGTTTCTGCAGTCTCCTTCCTAGTGAGAGTTATAAAATTTCAAAAAATTGAAAATTTATCAATGTTAAAGAAGAATAGTTTATTTGATAAACTTTTCTATCATTCTTTGCGTATACATTTACGAAAAAAACAAAAACAAAAATTGAAGAAACATATTACATTAATGTGCGACCAACACTTGATTGACGTTTCGTATTTAAACTCACATTTAATCAAAACTGGACTGGATATAATTCATATTTTTTGAAAGACTGGTAGTACTGTTTTTAGCTAGAATTCTTTTCGAAAAGTTTCTTTCAAAAATAAAGAGATCAGAGTTGAAAAAAAGATGCGAATTTATGGACGACTAATTTTTCCTCCACAAGGGGAAGCTATCTAATAAATGCACGCAATTGCATCCAGCCTCTTCTTTCTCTTTGTCTATTTTCTCATTCTCTCTGTGTTCTTCTGTCCTTCCACAACTCTTTTTCTCTCCCTCTCAATACTTTTTATTTACAATTAATATCATTGAAAAAGTAACTTTGAAAAATTAATTACAATTATCATTATTATTGTTATCACTATTTCTAACTATTAAGTAGTAAGTAACAATTCTTTAAAAAAGAATTTTTGTAGCTAAAAAGTTTAAATTTTAAGTATAAAAAGAGGATTTTAATGCATACTTAGTTGTTATAATTATTTATTTTGCATTGCATAACTATGAGAATTAGATGAAATTGAAATTATGTGAAAATTAGTATTGTACGCTAGCAATAATGTAAAAGTTCGCCTAATATTTCCAAATTTAAATGTGTACGTACGTACGTGCATACAATTCACCACTCTTCAATCTTTGCTTTTTCTTTAATTTTGTAGTTTACTCTCTATCTTTCTCATTCCTCTGCTACGTGTATGATCTTGTTGAAAAAGACATAAAGACAAGGAATTAAAGATGAAAATTGCAAATTTTAGTTCAAACTAAACCAAAGAATGAATTATATGCAAACGAGCCCCTCTCACCAACAACTACTTTACTTCTGCTATTTTCCTTTTACTCTTTGACAACTGTATTCATCGTTATCACTCTCATCAATCATCATTATCATTGCTATAATTTGTATTACTATGTGTTTAGCATAAGTACCCAAAATAATTCCACAATTCGCACATGCTGAAATATAAATCCATAACATTATCATCGTTAATAACGTTTCATTACGCTGCTGTAAAAATCATTATCTTCTCTGTCACAGTTGTTCTCACTGCAACTTTTACCATTATTTTGTATTTCCAATATCACTCTTCTTTTACTTGTTGTCAGTGTTTATTTTTTACAAGTCAAATACTATCACATTGATAGTTACCACAGTATAAACTGTTAACTATTCATATTTTAAATATTGATAGTACATTTAAAATAGCTATTCACTACTGTTTATGAGCTGTTGGTATTAGTGCTATCAGTATTTGCATTTCAAATGATATCGTTATTATTTTCATCTTTTACTTTTCCTTCTCCCTCACTCTTCTCTCTTTCCTTTTTCTGTCTTTTTAAAATAACCCTTGACGTCACGTCATGTAAAATATACCCGGAATAGATTATTAAGAGTTCCGAAACAACTTAAGCAAAAAAAATTTTCTCCTTTTTCAATTTTCTTCTAAATGCTGCTCTGTTTCGTTTCTCATTTCTTATCCATTGTTATGAACATATAAATTTTTCTCCATTTTTTCTCTCTTTTCTATGTCTCATATGTTATCTCTTTCTTCCCCTCTCTCTCTTCTATATTTCATATGTTATCATTTTCTGTTACAGCAACAAATTGTACACAGTGCTATATCTTTGCAATAAACTTTTGTATCCTAATACTTCATTAAAGTGTTTGATTCGTACCAGGCATGCCAACCATTTCTGCGTACTTGCTCTCTTTCTTACTTCTATGCCTTTTCTTTGTCTGTTCTTATTCTTCTCTAATTTGCTTTTGATTATTTTTTTTAAATAAAGAAATTTTTAAAAAAAATGAAAGAATTAATAATTTTACATTTTCTATTATATTATTTCATTTTATATACCATTTTTATTAACCGAATATATTATATTATATTTTATGCGTTACTAATTTATCATATTGTAACACAACTGTATATTGCTTGCTAATATCAGCATTATACTACGTGGTTTCTGATTGCTTATATTTTTACAATTATTATCACTCAGCATTCGTAGTTTAAAATTATGTATTGTGATTACTAATTAGCAACAATGTTTCGATAAAATAATTTTCAGTCAATATTTTGCCTGCAATGTGTATGGGAAAATCCACTCTTTCAATTTGTGTGAATTAAGCAGTGTAGAGAATGGAATGTTGAATAAATGAGTATAATTGACTCAAATATATTACAAAATTATAGCATTAATAACCACCTCATTGCATTTTAGTTGTGTGCTAGCGAAGAGGATGAAAAAATTCAAGGCAGTTTTGCAAATATGCAATGCGTATATTTGCACTTGCGAGCTCTACAGCCATTTATTAATGCAGAATCTTCTTTTCTGTAAAAACAATTTAGTACTTGTGCCAGCTAATTGTCAATAAATGTATCTTTTTAGTGCGAAATCTGGCATATTGGATTGAGATGCAAGAAACTAGTGAATAGAAAATGAAATTGATGAAAAGTGAATTAATATTAGTAAGTACAAACATATCATAAGAAAATCTTTAGAATCACTTTTTTATTTTGAGTGTTGTCTAATTTGATTTAAAAAAATTATAGCTAATTTCTACTAAAATAAAGTTTCACTTGGATATTATCAGTTGAATGTTCAGATGGAATAAGTTTACATATTTGAATAAAGTTGAATTATGAATTGCATTTAGCATAAATAATCATTGTGCTAGATCAGCAATAAATTACGAAAGGTATTCAAAAATTATGCAAAGAGCAGCGAAAATATCTCATTAGAGCGTTGTTTCCTGTTGTTGTTTTTTTTTTTGGCTTGAAATATGTATATATTAATTTGAGTGCTGCGATTTTTTGTACAAGTAAAAAATTTGGCAGTCTTGTTAGAGCTGAAATGTCAACTGTGGCATGAATGAATGAATTAATGCTATTCGTATACCTTTTCATACGCATGCAAGCAAGTATTTTCTGCTCTGTAAATAAAAAACGAATGCTTTTTGTTGTTGTGTTATTATTCGAAGATGCAGGAAGTATAGTTGCTGATTGGAAATTTACATATTCTATTGAAAAAATGCAAAAATTTTCATTTTATATCTTTACTAATTTTTTTTTTCGGATATCACTTCTGTGTTGTTAAAATAGTATTCAATCTATTGAATAATTGATTGCTTTTGTTTGAAGCTTCCACTGAAGATTATTATTACGTTCTAAATTCAAGCTGTAAAAGTCATCTTGAATTGTATCATATGTGAAGTCAAATAACAGACGACTTCAATAATTGATCTAATGATCATTTTGTTGAATGGCTTGCTATCAGCAAACAAGGAGAGAGAATCGTATATATCATAAGCAGTTTTTGGAATTATTTACAAATGGAAAAACAATTTTTTTTCAATTGCTTTCATCCATTGATCTGACATGAAACAATTATAGTTCACTAAGAGTGATGTTTTTCACAATTTTTTTGACTCAAAAAAATTTTAAATTTCAAAGATAATAAAGCAATTATTGGTGGCATGGAATGCAAACTATTATTACTAAACACATGTATTTTGGTGAAATAAACGTGGAAGGTGTGCGCTGAATTTCGAGAAGGATATATAATGATTATCAATCTGCTAAGGCAGTGTAACTGAAGATTTGTCTGAGAGTTTTTCACGTACTTGAAAGAAAACATTGCAGAATCATTTGATTGATTTCAGGGTTAAAATTTCACTAAAAGCAGTAATTTCATTTAGATCATGATCAAGACTTTAACATGAAATTATACTGTTATATTGCATGTTTTATTTGTTGCACACGGCAGTCAACTATCTTAGTAACTTTTTAATATCAGAGTAACTGATATAAGTATTTAAAAACAAAGATTTGATTTTTATGAAAGTTTTGATTAATTTTATTATCATTGCAGTGCATCTATTCACCACTTTTATTTTTGAAATAGGTTAAAATACGTCGATGTCGATTCTCACGTTCATGCAAACTTTCTTCTTGTTTTTATGGCTTTCATTATGGTTTCCTTTCTAACTTTATATTTTTTTAAAAGTGGTTACAGTTATTGTGATGGAAACGAAAAAAATGCTATTAATAAATAAGTGAAAAAAGTAAAAACACTAAAAGTGCTAGTAATAATTACAGCTGTTAATTTGTCAATTTGAAAAAATTACGATAATTTCATTGAAAGATGCAATTGCAGTTGACTGTTTGGTTCTGGTCACATCAAAAAATATTTACCTGATGAAGTAAGCAGATCGCGAAGGACCACATTCAGCATTCGAAGTCTGGTTTTGACAACTCTTTACGAATTCTTTGATCACTTACAAATCAGTTCTTCAACATTCAACTCATAATGCTCCGAATCATCCTCGCATTTGCATTTTGGTTCTTTCCGCTGTTTTCTGTTTTTCTTACCTATAATCATATTAGACCTGCCATCTATTTTACACTCTTATTATTCATCTAAAGTCACTGAAGCATTCAGTATTTTGAGCAAGAAAAAAGTGGAGTTTGACATTTTTCTCAGGAAAAAAGTTTGGAAGAAACTGATATTTCTATGTGCTTTCATATGGCAGTTTTTCCCTGTTTTCCTTCTCGCTTTCCATCCAAATTTTTTGTTTACTTTTTTCATTTTTTTCTCCAACTTCACATTTTACCTTTTTCTCGACTGACAAATAGATGCATATTGTTTGTATTTTCTGACTTTTTTGACATGCAATGAAAAATTTTAAGCTTTTTGCTTATCATTTGCATTATGTTTATTAGTATAGTTATTCATTTCGTTACTATCCATTGTTATCGCCACTATTATTATTATCATTATTATTACTATTAATATCACTATTATTATCACTGTTATTGTTTATGCACTTATTGGTACTGATTTTTTTACCAACCATAAATCTTCTTTGTTGTTTCTGCATTTTTACTTTGTCTTTGTATGTCGATATCAAAAATACAAGAATTTTCAGTGAATCGAAAGAATTAATTTTATAAATTAAATTCGTTGTTTCCACATTTATTTTTTATTCATAAATCTGTGCATCAGGATGCTTTTAACATTCGCAAGAATGTAAATTTTCTTTTACTTTTGAGTGTTTCGATAAGTCGTTGGTCACATTATTATACATAACTTTAGCACCTAATTAACTTTGTAAGTGTAAGGAAGTGTTCTGTGATATGCGTTGTAAAGCATTCCAATGTCCATATTATGTATTTTACTACTTAAAATTGCAACAACAACAAATTTGCAGAATTGAAAAAATTGAGTTTAAGTTTATTATTTGATACTTAATGATGACGAAAATGAATTTTGATCCATGAACCAATCAGAACGTTCAATTAATAATACTTGTTAGCGTTTTGCTGTTTATTGCAATCGGTCGTTCAATCAGTCGATACGTAAACAAATCAGTCAATCAATCAATCCAGTTTCTGTTTTTACTGAACAATATGTATTACATTTAAGTGACTCAATAGAAATTCTATTTCTTATCCTTTTTCTAATCACCAATACCAACAACGCAACATCATCTTTGTAATCAGTATTACTATCGATCACGGTCGCTATCGTCATCATCATCATCATTATTAATGTCACCATTGTTTACTAATAGCAGGCAATTGAGAATATCTAACTTTCAGTGATGACATTGGATGCAATAAATGCAAAACCACTAAAGCTATTAGTATTAATCATCGATAAATGTAGCTATAAATATTTATTTTTTATTAGCAGAAATAAATATTAGAAAAAATACATGAACGAACTTGCGAAAAAAAATGACCTGCCGTCGAATGCGCTGTTTTTTCTTCTATTTTTTCTGGTATTTTCTATCTCAAATTGTGGAAATAAACATTTGGTAAAAGCTCGCATGCACATTCATACGTATATACATATTGACATACACTTAACTTAGATGCGCTCTCATTTACACGCATACATAAGAAAACATACAAGCACAGATGGATAGCTGTTAACAAGTAATGCGGAACTTTTTTTTACTTTATTGAATCAGGAAGGAAAAACAATTACTCTGGCGTATTGATTGGTTCGTTGTAAATTAAAGTTCAGTGATTCAAGATTCATATTTAATCTATTAACGCTTCTCATTCAAAAATAATGAATATGAAAATGAAATTAGGCATACTGTATGAGATTATTCACTTTTATTTTAAATTTAATGAGGCAGCTGTGAAGAAAAGATTATTTATTCATAAAAGGTAAGCTAAGATCATGTAACTACAAGTGACTTATTTACTTTAGTAGTGAGCCATAACTTCACAGTTTTACGTGAAAGATTCGATTATTCGTAAATAAAATTGGGACCCATTAATGCTGTTTTTCATATTCGCAAGGTGAAAGAATAGCACCTTCTTAAATAGTAGAAAATACTGAAACATATGTATTTTGAATATACTTACATGTATTATTCTAAAGTGCATGTATTTGTCGATAACTATTAATTTCATGAAATGCAAAAGAGTAATGCAAGAAATATCGGAAATTACTCTAGCAAATACATACATCCATAAATATTTTTGAAGTTTATGACACACTGCATGAATCACATAGAAATTATGGCAACATCCCAACTATTAAATCCATTTACAGCATTAAGTAAACTTGCATACAGTATCTTTCTAATGGTAAAATTACCAGAGTTATTACTGCATTTTGTGATTTATGAAAAGATTCAGGAAATTCATTACTTCTCTTTCCTGAACAAATCAAACAATAATGCTACAAGAAAAAGTATTTTTTTAAAATCTGTACACAAAGTAAAAATAATTAAATGTAAACAAAATCTTCAAAGTTTTAACACTTCTGAAAGTAAGAGTATTTCTTTTTCTAAAAGTAGGAAAGTACTCTGAGAATCCCTTGTGGGCTTTCATTTTTTTGCTATCACTTGAAATAATTATAGCGAATCAATAAGCTAGTCAATTGTATTATACTAAAAGTCTTCAGAAAATTGTCACAAAGTAATGGATAAATCTGAATCCGATTTGTGTACCATATAACTAACTTCATATATGGTACCATATATGTGCACTATAACTTCTTTTTATGAAAATGCACCCACAAGCAACGTTAAAATGCAGCTTTTTTTTCAAACAGAAAATTCATCAGGTTAAAGTATGAAATATCACTTCAAAAAGAAAAAAAGTACGCAAGTCGCGAAGAAATAATGATTGAATTTAGCAATTACAATTCTTGTACTCTGTTAACTCACTATCATTTCAGAATTCGAAAATAATAATTTATTAAAAACTGTCTGTCATTTCTATTCTAGTGATAAGACCCAAACTATAACAAGAAATTATATTTAAAATATTTTGATAATGTTTGATTAGAATTACGAAGAAATTAATAATTACTGATTGAAACTTATAAAAAAATGTTTGCACACAAAGCTACAAAGATCACTGACGTAAACTGCATGTGTGATGTAAAGTTTGCAGAGAAGTGACTTATACTTTGAAAGAAATCATACAAGAACGAAATTTAATGCTACAAAATAATAATAAAATGAATTTTATTCAGGGACCAGAAATCTTTTAGTATATGTCAAAGTCAGTTTGTGCTATAGTTTATTGGTAGTTATATTACATTTTGAGTAGATAAAATTTCTCGACAAAGTTTGCCAACGACAAACAAACAGCACACGTTTCATAGATTTTATCCTCACGTATATGTATATTTGTGCTTAAACGTATAAATTTTGTCATTAGTAGCTCGCAACGCTTTTGCAGCATTTTTAACCATTCAAGTTTTTAGGTTCGATTAAGTTTCAGCTTAAGATGAAGAATACATGTCATTAGTCAAATAAAAATTCTGTAAAGTAAAGGATTCATTGTGTATAAAGCAAAAGTAATGTCTTTTACATTATAGACTAAGCTTGATAATTCCATTAGTTAGCTATTACGATAAATTGCAAATGCGTATTTTTTAGTGTAAAAAACATTTGTCCCCTAAAAAGTTTTATTCATAATTATGAGTGAAAACTAATTGCTTTATTTGTAAATAAGTTGAGCCATTCTTTATTTATTACATAGTAAATGTGCGTTTTATGTGTGTATTCGTTCATAATTTCATTTAAAATTAAACTTTGCAAATATTTTATCAATTAAATTTATTATACATTTTTAAGTAAGCAAATTTCACATACTGCAAGACAAGTAAAATGTATCTTTTCTTGCTGTGATATGTAATAATAAACAGTACAAATATTTTTACTTAAATCAATACTAGTAAGAACTGTATGTGATTACAAGGACTATTACACCATTTCAGTTTGGTTAGACAACGGTAATTCATTTTAGCGTTTGAAGAAATGGTAAATTATGAGCAACTAAAGATTCTAATGGAGGATGAATTATAAATGACATTGTATTGACATGGATAAAATATTATACTTCTATTAGTGACTTTCAGTAAGATGAAAAAAAATTGATCTTCGATTAAAGTATTTAAAATAATAATAATAATAATAATAATAATACAATAATAATAATAATAATAAATAATCATAGAATGAGTAGAAATAAATTATTATAACTTATGTGAAAGAGTATTTGAACGAGAAATTGTTAATTTAAACTATAATACAGATAAATTTTGCAAGATTACAGAATTTGAATATTTGTAAAGTAATAAACTGAAAAAAGCTTGATTAGAATTCAAGAATATAGGATATTACTTAATAAATAAAAGGATGAAACTTGCAATAGAACATATTCATATGTTTAGTATTTACTTATAGACTTCAAAAATAAGACTAAATTTAATGTAATAAAATTAATTTGCTAAAGCTACTCGTCTGCAAAAAGTAATTAATTATGATGTATGCTTATGAAATTTATCCATAACTATGATTAATTATTACTACTTATAAGTTTGCTCTTTTCAATTTTTTAATTAATAAATAAATATAAAATATATTTTTATTAGAGAAAAATTATTTGCATAAAATATATTTTTATTAGAGAAAAATTATTTGCGCAAAAATAAATGAATACAAAAAGTTGAAAGAGTTGGAAAGTTTGGGAAACAAATGAATGTAATCGTTATAAAAGTGATTGATGGCAAAATTTCTGCTCAAATATCAAATAGAAAAATTAATATTTTTTCTCGAACGATGAGAATAGAGAATAAGAATAAATCAAATCACAAAGAACAAGCATATTCAATTGCTAAAATAGCAAAAAAATAAATAAATCAAATAACAAAAAGCATAAACAATTGTTAAAGTAGTATAGATTATTGAATGAGGAATAGGTTATGACTTGTAAGATTGAAAAAAGTAAATTACTCGTGTACTGAGAATGAAAATATAGAGCTAGGCTTAAGATCAGATGATAGAACAACTTGATAAAGAGCTAAAGTGATAATAATAGATTAAGCTAAAATGCAATAAATGGGCCATCAAAAAAATATTGGAGGATAAAAATAGATATGCTTTTTACTTTCAATTGCTTACAAATGCAGTAGATATTATGCTTTATCCTAATCTCTCTTGATTAATGCTAAAGACGTTAACTTTCGAGTTTATTAATAAAAAATTATATTAAAAACTCTACTGCTAGTTTAAGCTATATCATTTGATAAGTAATTTCTATGCAAGAGAAAAAATGAAGTATACACTATACGATTGCTAAAAATGCATCAAAATGTAATTTTAGTAAATTAATGAGCATAGAGATGTTTTTTCAAGAAATTTTGATTAAAAATTAATAATAATAATAATAATAATAATAATAGCTAGAAATTGGATAAAATAAGAATGACCTGACGAATTACTACAGAATTTGTGAAAAATTGATGCAGAATAATATTGTATTACTAAAAAGGCCTTCAAATTGTTGCTTGGCAAGAAATGAAAAAATAATTGAAAAAGTATGCATCAAATATATAAAATATTATTTATCAAATTCAGCGCGAAGAGTTTCTGATAAATTCACATATTTATCACAATTACAAATTCTTTCGATCACGCAATTAGATAACGTTTGTTTGATTTTGTATACTATCAAATTAGGTTTACTTTTTTTTTGTAACAAAAAGGTACTCACTAATTCTGCCTGTTCGCAGTATAATAGCTAAAAGATTAGATTCTGGCAACAAGCTTCACCATATTAATATGCTTGAAACTGCGCAAAAAAATGAAGGTAATATTTTTTAAACAAAATGATTAATTTTTTATAGGATTAATGAACTTCCAAGTTTAGTAATGCAGTAAAAGATTTAAGTAAAGGTATCAAAAATGATGCTGATTACTCTTAAATTTTTATTAATAACGGTAATAATTAAAATGATTATTTTTTGTACTTCCCATTTACTTGATAAGCTGATAAAATCTTTTATTTATAACTTTGTGCTCTTAATGCAAGATAGCTATCAACCATATTTATTAAAAGATATAATTTATTAATTACTTAAGTGGAAATCCCTCGAAATTTTACACTTGCATTAAGTTGAGTAACATTTGTGATTTTTGCAAGACTTGCATTATTATTGTAATAAAACTAAGAGATAATTTTGTATTAAAAATCTGTTTGTTTGCTTTTTATGAATAATAATAATTTTTTAAATCGTTAGCAATTAGTGTTACAATTCTGACTGCAATAATTATACTTTTGCAGTAATCAAAAATAATTCTTAAGAACAACACTAATCGTTACTTTCATTTTAAAATGATAAAAGTAATACTTTTGCAGTGCAGTTCAGATAATACTAAAATAATAATAATTACTTCTCTAAGCGCTCCATTTCACACTAAAAAACAATTTCCAATCACGAAAATGAAATATTTTATTAAATTTAATGTTCAACAGTGATTGTTACTTTGTAACGCTAAGACTCACGCAATTCTTTGCGGTTTTTTACGCTGAAAATTGTTGAAAAATTGGAAGTAAAATATGAATAATTAATCATTTACGAATTGATGAAGAACTGAACTTCGATCGTTGCAAGGTCAACTTGAGAATGATCTAATTTAGTTTTAGTTGTAACAAGAAGAAGTAAGTCTGAAAGTAGGAATACGAGAAAATACTGGATAGAAAGGAGATAACTTATATTTGATTAATTTAGTTCAAGAATGTATACACGTTCACAATTTAAAGAATATATGCTAGAAAAAGTCAACACATGAATCCATTAATTAAAATCTATTCTTTGTTTTTCGATATCAAATTATCAATCACACATCTTTTGCAGAGCAATATATTTGATATATTCAAATAGTAAAAAATCAAAAATAAACTTAATCAAAAAATATTCTTTGTAAAATTTTGCATAAATAATTTACATCGAAAATTAACTGCAATACTTATAATTTGCATTCAAAAGTTAAAAGAATAAAAAGTAGTTTCAGATGCAGAAATTGTTTCTGTGATTTTTTTGTGGAAGATCAAAGAGTTAAGAGGTTTCAACTGCTCAACATTGGAAATTAATAAATTCGAAAACTGTATAAACTCTACTATCATATCGAAACTGATTATCATATTTTCCACCATACAAAAAAAATATAAAGATAATATTTTTTTTTGAAGAGAAAATTTTTAAACAAGAGGCGAAACATACTGTTATTTAAGCATGTTGTAGCAATAGTAGATTTTTGTGCTATATGAATTTAAAAAATTTTAAATCGCAAGTAAAGTAGAAAATAATTTTACTTGAAACTTTAGCAATTTGAGCCCATTTTTGAAAAATATTATTATTTTTGATACTTTGATCAAAGTTTTTTCACTAGAACAGAATAAATGATAGTCATACACGCTAAATGTATTCAGTTCAATCTAAGCAATTTCAAATAAATTGGCTTTTGTAAAATTTTGACAAAATATTCTATTCTCAAATGTAAAAAAAACAGCTTTAGTTATTCAAAAAATACATTGTAGTTGAATACTACCAAAAGTTTTTTAATTTTTTTCCCCAATTTTTTGTTGTTTTAGCAAATTTTAAAAGAATCTCTTAGTATATGCTAATTCATATTTATAACTATACGATCTAACAATTTTTGAATATGCGAAATAAATTAATTATCTCGTCAATTTTTTAAAAGTTTTAGTTTATGCAAATTTTCATGAATTACAAAATTTCTGATTAAAAAATAGTATCTCGCATACTAGCAAACGAGTTATTTTTTATTATGGAAATTTATGATATATAAAACAAGAAAATAATATTTTTGCGGTGACGATGATACACTCAAATATGAATTTTTAGAAGTTAAAAAAAGGACCTCATAGAAGCGATTTAGTTATTAATTTATTGGAAAAAATCAGGTCAATCTGGATTAACCTAAAATAAAGTACAATATTCAATTAATATCTCTTATTATTCAAAATATTTGAGTACCATGTCATGATTATTATTGATACCAATATTTTTGCTAGTTCTATATACTAGTATGTATGTGAAAATCATCTTACTACTCGCTTGGACCGTTTTACAAAGTTTAGCTGGTATGAACATTTTTGAGTTGGTACCATTCAATTACAACCTACAACCTGTATTTTCTTGATTAATTTTAAAGCTAAGATAGATTTGTTTTTATTTCTTGCGCTTTTTGCATTATGTTAATTCTGAAAGTTGCAATAACACTGAATATTTGAAACAAAATTAGCCTTCAAAAGTAATTTTGTTTGCAAAAACACTTTAGCTAAAATTAAATATCATTCAATTTTTTCAATGGAAAATTTTATAGTATTGCTATTAAAAATTGATATTACTGTTATAACATTAATGTTCTGTGGAAATTATTTCCAAAAAAATTACAAAATTTTGAAATTTATTTGTGGTACTTCAAATTTGCTGTGCTTGTGCAGCATTAATAATGATTTCCAAAATAAAATGACTAGATTTAATTTACTTAAATTGTAATTTCATAGTTCACAATATTTTGCCCCTGAATTATTACGAACATTTTTTTCAGATTCTCAAGTTGCTTTGTGCATGCTGACGTATCCTAATTTACAGCTCACGTGTGCTACAGCATATGAAAAGCATACTTCACTTAGTGAACAACAATGTCGTAACCTTTGTTTGCAAAAGTCAATCCAAACGTGCCAGTACCAACGAATTAAGTCAGCAGAGAAGTTTTTTTAATCAGCTTAACTGCAAAAAAACTGAAAAGTTCATCTGCAATTATAAATTTATAAAAAAATTATTTAACGTCTACTTCACTTATTTCAGTTTACTTACAACCAAATCTAAAAACTAAAAGTATCATTTCTAAATAGATTTGGCATCCGTTCAAAATTTTTAATTCATTATTTCATGCCAAAAATATTTCTTTGTGTCAGTGATTAGAAATTTATCTTCTACGAAAAGTTCAAAAAAAATAGAAGTAGACTATTATTTGCAAGTACATCACATTAGAATACTACCAAAAATTTACTACCAAACCTGTAAAGCTTATTTTTGTATAAAGTTCAACGAAACCAACCAGTGAAATAATTAGAGGATTAACCTCGAAAGAAATAATATTCTAGGATGGAATGTGAATTTCATGACGTTGTGGTTGCTTTGAACAATAATTATTCAGAATATCGAGGTTTTTATTTTTTTCGAAACTTGGCTAAATAAATTGACTACCATTAAAATATTTTTATTTTTATCGAACATTTTTTGTCATAAAAAGTTTTTTCTGCGTTTTCAAATATAAAATAATTAGTATGTATGAAGTTTGAAACATTTATGAAAATTATTTTCTCGCATTTAAATATGACCTCTTTATTGGTGACCTCTTTATTATAACCTTTTTTTTTCATATTGTATGTCTGATAATTTGATAAGTAATACATTTTGCAGGAAGAAAGCATTGGAAAAGAAACTCAAATAAAATGTCAATTTTGAGAAACGATAATATTTTCGTGTCAGTTCATTACTACTGTCAATACTATTACAATTATTGCAATAAAAGCAATTATTTTGTAATTGTAATTTTAAATTTTTGAATATTTATTAAATTGAAATAACAATTAATAGTGACAGTTAGGGTGAATAATTGTGGAGATAAATAATTACTACAAATTACTGCAATTTTTTATTTTCATTTTTATCGAAATACAAAATGCAATTATCAAAGTTTAGCAATGATTTAGAACGAGACCGTGTGTGACATCTGTAGCTCCAGCTATTGGTTTTTCACTTTTTATTAATAATGACTGTGATTCGAAAAGAACAAATGGAATATCAAGCTTAAGTGAGCATATTAAACCCGAAATCAACAATGAAAATCACATGAACTCTGACCCAGTGATTACAATCTCGAGTAAAAAAGTAATGACTCCAATTGAGAAGATACCATTGGAAAAAATCTATGGAAATGGGACGTTTATTGGTGAGGAATCTATATGGCAAAAAGCAAAGTTGCTAGTCAAAAATGACTTAGAAGGTAATATTGACTTTTCCAACATCGCAAAAAGTATATTTCAACTGCATAATCTATGACCTCATAATAGAATCAATTTAAATAGAATTTTTTGCGCTTCTATCATTCAAAATTATTTTTGTAACTTTTTTGATGCAAAATAATTGTCAAAGGTAATGATGATTTATTTTTTGCAGACTGTGTGTCAGGATTTTCACCTCATATTGAAATAATTGAAGGTATTCAAGTGATCGCTCAAAGCCTTGCTACCTTTCACGCAAACACGCTTGAAACGTGTTTTGATGCATGCATAAAAAATACGGTAAAATTATAATAAGAAATCAATAAAGTATACAACTTTGAAATCAAAAATAATTTAATTTAAGTATAATATTAATTACAATTACAACTTTTTTACATACTACTTGTCAGATTATATCCCATTATAATATAAATAAAGGAGTTTTAACAAATAGTTGTTTTAAATTCACAAAAATTAGAAATTTTATGATTTGAATTCGTGATTTTCTTACTCAAATATATAGAAAGATTATGCAAGTCTTTTACTTCTCTTAAGGATATCATATATTTTGACAAAATTAAATATTTACAATGAAGCATCTTTCAATTAAATTTATTATGAAAAAAACATTTGAAATATCAAAAAAAACGAAAAAATTTGAAAAATTTTAAATTAAAATATATCAAATAATAACAGAATGTGATTTTGTATGTCCAATGTAATTTGGCAAAGTCTAAAGTATAAAATTTATATTTCAGTTAGTTAATGATAACGTTTTACCCGTTGTTTGTCGAAGTGCTCACTACGATAGTATCAGTAAATTTTGCCTTCTATTCAGTACTTCAATTGCACCTGTAGGAAATGCTCATTACATTTCCAATAATAATGTAATTTATATGGAAAAAATTTGCATATCAGGTGAAAAATTAATCAATATGAAATGAAATTTTTAGTTAAACAAAGATTAATGCAATGATAAAGATGCAAAAATTCATTCCACTTCTCTTTCTAAACTTTACAAGAAATTTTATGCAAATTATTTAGAGATCTCAATTTTAAAAGAAACTTAAAATGTAATTTTGTATGCCAAAAATTTGCAAAATTTTTGAAGTTAGTTAACAATTTTTTTCATGGATTAGTTGTTTCATATAATTAGTGATAAAAATAATCTTTAAACACTTCATGATGTTTCGTTAGTTAAATAAATAAGCAGTTAATTATTTGAAATTATCATTCATTAAATTCGTGTAATGATCCAGCAACATATTTAGCGTGAAATGTTTATTGCATGATATTTTTTGTTCTGGTAATTAAAATAATAATTTATTTCGATATGTACAGATAGGGCTAATTCCTACTGTACCAAAGCATTACGTCGGATTCCGCAATATATCTTAGTAGGACACGCAACTGCCGTAATTGACGTAAAGTCGCAAAGTCAATGCATTGAAATATGTTTGCTATCAATGGTGCGTCTTAGCAAATACAAAAAAATTAAAAATTTTTCCAATTCATCATTACTAATTTCAATACTATTTGAGTACACAGTTTTGTATCAAAATTTAATAGAAAATAGAGTAAATTAAGTTTTTTTAAAAAAATTTATGACATAAAAATGTGACACCAACTGTTAGATTAGTATAATTTAAAAGCAAAATTTAATTTTAAAATTTATCCAAGTTTTCAATGCATATTTTTTCATGCCTTTGACAAATAATATCTATTTTTTAATATATTTATTGAATTCACGCAAATTATAATTAATTATTTGTAGAAATTAGCTTTTCTATGAAGTAATTAAATGTTAAATAGATATTAAAAAATAGATATTATTATTTGTCATGTTAAATAACAATTTTAGCTAGTGATATTAGTTATAATAATCATAATGCAAGCAGCAGGTAAGACTAATAAGGGTAAAACTTTAAGGAGTTATATTAAATCTTCAGATCCCTTCACGATTTTCAGGAAACAGTAGGTTTCACATGTCGATCAGTGATGCATTTTTATGAGTTCCGGAAAGCAAATTGCATTTTGAATCAAGATTCTGCTAGAACAGATCCGGAATATTTTACCAGTGAACAGGAATTGAGAGTAGATTACATTGAGTTAGAGGAATGCTTTATATCCGGTATTTTATAAAATTTAATTATTATTATTGGGACACAATAATATTCAAATGAATGATAGCAATAAAAGTTAAATTCTAATTTTCAGTAACGAAAATTTGATGCCAATCTTGTTAACATGTGCAGGCATATCAATTAAAAGCTCTGTTTATAAAAATTATTCTAATCACTAATGAGATTTACTAAAAATTATTGATCATAATTATCTTGTCTTTTTACCATTTTCATTATCAAGAATTAGAATTGATTGGCATAAAAAGTATCATTTTAACTTGATTTTATAAGCAATGATTAATTTGAAGAGAAAAAAATGATTCCAACAAGAAAATCAAATTGTATTCGATTTTTTTTGTTAAGTTTTTAGTTTTGATTTTGCTTTTTTTGCAGATTGATATCCCTGATTTGATAAAGTGACGCAATGATTACAGTTGCAACCAGTTTCTTTCTTCATCTGCACACTGTTTCAGTATTCACTTCGAATCAGAAGCACTATATATTTTCAGCATATTATCTTGTGTGATATATTTAGTACATTTTGTTATTAAATAAAAGCTCGATAACTTTGAGATACATAAATTAGATGAAATATTTCTATGAATAAATATCTCAATCTCATCTAAACAAGTATTTTGATGTGATAAGGTGGATATTAAAATTACTGATTCTATTGACCGGTTGATCAATTTTGTAATCAAAGCAAATCAAGTTTAGAAGTTTATCTTGTGCATGTCAACCTGAATTAATCTTCACGGTAAAACTAAATATAAAATACCAGTTAAATAACTTCAATAATTCAATCAGTTCATAATAAGCAAAAAAAGAATTTTTATACTGAAATTAACCAGTGTAGAGGAGCAAGTAACCTTGAATTTTCGGATATAATAATTTAAATAAAATAATAATTTATTTTAATATCATGTTTGCTTCTTCCAGTTTCATTATTTAGCGAAATTACTGTAATAAAAAGCTACCAAACTGTTTACAATAAGCTATTATCAGATACTATCAGTATGAGCGAAACTTGTCACTGAACAAAAATTATGTGTCAATGTTTATTTAATAATGCATACCTGTAGATGTTTTAGACTTTTTGTTTTTTCCACCAATTTGTCTTTTTTTTTGTTGATATTTTTGAATGAATGACACAATTT